>PPJI03000060.1:0-97865 GCA_003707485.3 Blastobotrys proliferans
TTTTTAATGATTCTCTTTTATTTCCCTAAAAGAGCCGGAAAAACGTTTTTTCCCCCCCCCCCCCCCCCTTAAAGAGGCTCCACTTGACCTGGTGCCTGAGTGAGCCGCACACCCAGCTGTGTAACAATTCCGGTGGCTTTCTTCTTTTTTCAAAAAAAGAAGCAAAAAACGGTGCCTGCGGCGCTGTTCCCCACCGTCGACTGTTTTTGCTTCTTTTTTAAAAAAGAAGAACACCACCGCAACGGTCATGTCACGTGAACCGTGAGCCGCACAATCAAACACAACAGAACAGAACAGAATATGCAATTTTATTTCGAAACACAAACTATATTTATATCAATCAGAGCTTTGGAACATGCAAGCTCTTGGAGATCATGGCAGATCCGCTCAATGCAAATACTAATGTGACAGGATGGAACTCAAAACAGGACCCTTGGTTCCACACCCCACCAACAACGTCCTGGTGAACATAGCCATTCATATAACAAAAGAACATTGCTCCTACAATTCCCAGAGTGGTCGGGATTGGGGTACCTTCAAAGTACTTGGACTTGCCAGACGAGTCCTTTGGTAGATTGGCAACTGTAACGTTGAATCTAGCCAATCTGGTCAAGCCACACATGACAAAATATGACAGGATTACCGTGTCCAAAGTTGTCTGTAACCCTAACGAGAAGCCACAGCAAGCAGGCCCCACGCCAAACGAGATCAAATCTGCTAACGAATCTAGTTCTTGGCCCATCAAGCTACTTTTATTTCTCCATCTTGCAACTCTACCGTCCATGAAATCGAAAAACAGTCCCAACGGTGTCAAATACATTGCACGGATGATATACTTTGAGTCACCAGTCATGCCGTATCGCAGAGACGAGATGATGCTCATAAACCCACAACAACCATTGAGCAATGTGATGAAATCGGCAATTTGCAGCTGTCTAATCATGGAAAAATGTCGATGATCTTGGGTAAAAGCCTGGATCTCCTTCTCACCGGCCTGGGGAGGAGGAGGCGATGGTGAGAATAACGACGATCTTCTCCTTAGAGTCGTCTTCTTGTCGTCGTTAGTACTGCTGCTCGTGCTCATACTGTGTCTGGAGAAACTGCTGGAGTGAAGAGTGAGAAAAAATTAAAAAAAACGCGGCGGGAAGAAGGGGCGGGGAGCTAGCTACCTAAAACCAAAGAAAGGCTGTGCTGTCTGAGCGACGGAGTAAGAGAGCGAGAGTACAGCACATTTTATATAGCTGGAGCCCACGCCACACACGACCCAACATGACGCCGGAATATACATACAATACGCATGTCAGAGCAATAATCCGCCAGCTGAAGCGAATATGACCCATGGCCCTTAGTGCCGCGTATCCAATTGGCGTCGATCTTGGGTGCATGTTGGGATTTACCCGGCCGTCGGGCCCGGCGTCCGAGACCGTCCGACGTGAGCCGCACGAGCAGCGCCGCAGGCACCGTTTTTTGCTTCTTTTTTTGAAAAAAGAAGACATGTTTCTCCCGATGGTGTTCTTCTTTTTAAAAAAGAAGCAAAAACAGTAGACGCCAGGCTGGTGTTCTTCTGTTGCTGAAGAGTAGCGCCGCCGGAGAATGGCCGAGACCTGCGTACGTATACATATATAATCCTTTATTTCTTCTAGTGATATAAAAATACATAATATATCAGATTAGGTCGTGATATAGCCAGGTCATATATATAAGAGAATAAATCGAATTACAAAAAAGAATTTTTAGAATAGAATCGTTGGGGGAGTGTAGTAATATGTCATATCGTTATCATTCATCATCAAATTAAATGTTTTATGCATCAGGGTTGGCAACTCTGAGGATCTTTCGCGAGTAATCCTGCTCGTCGGCGAGTGAGCCGTCTGAGATTCGTCGTTCACCCAGCATGACAGGGTTCAGTCGCTGGTCAATAGCTAGGAACGAAGAGTCGGCATTGGATTTGTTGCTTGAACCTTGCGAGTTTCCGTTGTAAAATGCATTTGGAGCAGCGGCACCACCTGCACCGCCGCCTGAACCTCCGTTCCATGGCCCAGCACCAGACTTGGTTTCGGTACCGAATGGGTCGGCAAATCCATGAGGAGAAGATGATGGATTGTACTCGTTGTTTCTTCGTTTCTTCAGGAACACCAACACGCCGCCAATGGCGCCCAAAGCTGCTAGAACACCCACCACAATGCCGGCAATTGCCCCGCCACCAATGCCAGAGGCCTTCTTGCTACCGTCAGTGGATGAAGGGGTGGAGGTGCTTGAGGATGAAGACGCTGAAGAGGACGATGAAGAGGAAGATGACGAAGAAGAAGAGGAGGTCGATGTGATTTGTGAGCTGGATGATGAAGTGCTTGAGCTGGACGTAGAAGTGGCAGAAGCCATGGCTTGGGACGCTGAAAACACCACCCCTTGGTTCATACCGTAAATTTTCCATCCTTTAGAAGCACCACATGTCTCTTTATCAAACCCTGGACATGGCGTGTCGCACATCTTGTTGTCTTTATCCAAATTGCCCATGTCTGGTATTTTATCACCGCACCAGCACTCGAATTTGTTGTGAGTGGCATACACTTTGGCACCCTTCTTTTGACATACAGTTTGACAGTTACCTGAAGACTGATATTGATTGTAGTCTTCTGCTCTTGTAAGCCCACTGCCAGAGCTCAAACAACCAATTACGTTGGGATTACTGTCGCTTGAAGAAGATGAGTCGTCATCTGCTTTAACATTAGCCACTAGAGCAGCCAAACACATTAATCCCGCCAGCAGGTAGTTAGTTGTCTTGTAAGTCTTCATTTTTTGTTGTTGTTGTTGTTGTGGTGGTGGTGTGTGCTGTTTTTCTAATAATAAACCTGTCTTGTCCCCCAAGAAAAAAATGTGTATATTATTATCCCTTACTAAAACAGCTCTCTCAGCTTATTTCGTATTTTGGCCTGTTTTCTGGTGAAATAAAACTGATAGACCAATTCTCCTGACAAAACAACTTGTGATAGTTAGTAGAGAAAGGGTAAGGTAAGGCAAGTAAGGTAAGCTAAGGCCTAATTGAATGAATGACGAGTGGACAAGAGAGAGAGGAAAAAAAAAAGGAGAGAATTTTGATACTAACCTAATTTCAGTCTCACACATACACTCACTAGAAAGATAGGACAGGAGGCAATTTTTTCTGAGGTGCAGATGCGGTGCGGTGCGCTGCAGCACAAAAAATGCGCTATGTTGCGCGCGCGACATGCGAAGTTGTACCTCCTGAGACTCAGATTGAGATATAAATAAACTCCCACAAAACGCGTTTGGTGGTGGCGCCCAACCACCTATAGTGAGAATAAAGTCACGCCCAGCTCGCTGAGAATCACGTGCCTGGTGTTATCGGGGCAGCAATAAACTGTACAGGTGAGACATAACGTTTCGAAAAATTTTTAGCCGATTGAATGAATGAATCTAGACGATTAATTGATTGATTGATCTTGACATTCCATTCCCGGGGATCGCCCGGGTCGAGGAAGGTTTTAGGCGAGGCGAAGAACGGTAAGGGTAACCATATAGGGTCGTCTAGTACATATATTGTCTCATAAAACTAAGAAACTAAAATAAAAAAGGGGGGGTATGTCGTATGTATGTTTGAGTTAGGTTAGGTTAGTGGGAATAAATAGATAGTTAAACAGAGATGTCGGTTGGTCGCGTCAATAAAAGCGCTGAGTGTGTGTCTGAGTTCCAGTAGTGAACGGAATTGACCCAGGCGGTGGTAGATGGATCTTCTGTTCAGGTGTCGTTGGAAACAGCAACCTCGAAGGACCACCACCACTAGAAGGGCCCAGACCTAGACCCACATTGGCCGCCGCCACTGCTGCTGCTGCCGCCGCCGCCGACCCTGCATTACTTTTTGGAGTGTTGAATCTCGACTTTGGAGATGGCGTGGTTATGTTTAAATAGTCATTCAGATTAAACCCATTAGGAGTTGTAAATTTAGATGCAGAAGAATAGTGGTGTTGTTGTTGACGTGGGGGAGTTTTATATGATGGGGGCGGTGGAGGCGGTGAAGATGCTAGTAATTGAGGTGTTCTGACGGGTTTGGCAGGTGAAGGAGATGTCGCCAGGTACATGAGCAGGTCGGCGCCTTGTTGTTGGTCCGATTTGCTAGGTGGTGGAGGAGTGGAAGGTGGAGCCACAGTGGCTCGAGTAGGCGATGACTGAGTATATCGTGGTCTTTTGATTACAGTGTTGGGGGTCAATGTCATGTAGGTATCCGGAAATGCATCATTAAATGGTCGTTTCTTTGTTTTGTTGTTCTGTGGTGTTGGTGGTTTGATCGGAGAGCTATGGACTTGTCGTAGCACCGACTCTCTATCAATCATTCCTGATCTACGACGTTGTTTTTTGGTTGGTGGTAGTTCCTGCTTTTCGATGGAATCAAAGTTCATATCTTGCCACCCTCTTTTTGTTTTGAAAGATGCTAGGGCCAATCGACTCTTTAACGTTCGTGTGATGCGTGAGATCTCTGCTCGCTTGAGGACTTTTTGCGCAACCATGTTATCAGTACTCATCATGTTTTTTGGTGAACTAAAAAAAACAAGGTCAATTCGAAACCTTTTTATAAACAATGAGGTCAGTATGGTCGTCTATCAATATGAGGTTTAGAGTGTCTTTTAGTTTGCTAAATTCGTTTGTTACGGATCCCAACCTCCCCCTTTATTCGTTTAATATTCTAGCTGTAAGCTCTGACCACTACTAGTTGAGAGGTCTTGCCAATATTTTGGATACAGTTGGACTTAAAAAAGTAATGTGGCTGGATGATTTGAGGTCGCAAATGGCAAAATTTTTTTTCTCCTTGTCTGAAACGCGTGGTACCACGGTGGCAGTTTTTTTTTTGTATCTGAAGTCCTCAAAAAAAAAAAAGGTATTCTAGAACTAAAAATGAAAGTGTAAATGTCAGGAAGAATAGAAGAAAATTTGAGGAATGCGGGATTGTAGTCCAATTAATACAATGCACCGTACGATCGTGTGACGGATGGGTAAATTAATTAAGCAAGAATGACGCGTTCTTGACGCGTTGCCTTGACTACGCCGCGAGCAGCTTGTGAGCTTGTGTGACTGCCCAAACAGGAAAGTACCCGTCCCGGGGGTAGACGGCGGCTGTCTTCGCTTCTTCTTGGGGTTCTTCTTTTTTTAAAAAAAGAAGCAAAAAACAGTAGACTGTCAGTACAGCCGCCTGCGGCTCGCACACGGTAACTTTTCCGGCGGTGTTCTTTTTAAAAAAGAAGCAAAAACAGTCGAGGGTGGGGAGTAGCGCCGCAGGCACCGTTTTTTGCTTCTTTTTTTTGAAATCCTAAAAGTGTTCTTCTTTTTTAAGGCACTCAATCAGCTAGGACTGTGATATACGGCCATGCGCGTCAATCTCATACAGGCTTGGGGGTGGTTGTTTTGGGGGTCTGAAAACAGGTAGAAATGTGCGATATGAAATAACTATTATCGTATATCGATTCTACAAGATTAATTGAGTGTATTTCTCTTGTATTCGAAGTGTATTGAAAGCTGGCCTTGGTGTTTTTCAACCGTGCACTAGTTTCACAGCGATGATGGTGCGGCTCACTCAATCAGCTAGGACTGCGATATACGCTGGCAGGCGTAAATCGCATACCGCCTTGGGGGTCCACCGTGCGACCCATCGTCGACCGCTTTTTGCTTCGTTTCCTGGAAAAAGAAGACATAACCCTTCTGGCGCTGTTCTTCTTTTTTAAAAAAGAAGCAAAAACAGTAGACAATGGGGTCAATTGATCAGTAAGTGTACTCTCCACCGTTCGACCCATCGTCGACCGCTTTTTACTTCTTTTTCCGGAAAAAGAAGACATGCCCCTAGGAGGACTCTCTTCTTTTTTTAAAAAAGAAGCAAAAACAGTGCCCACGGCTGTTCTGAGGTGGCGGCGTGCTGGAGCCGCCTGCGGCTCACGGGCCCGTCACGTGCAGGGGCTGCACTCCGCCGCGCAAACCTCCCAACCCAGTCCGCTGCACCACTTTTTTCTAGACTAGAGAACTAGAACCATCACATCATATAAGCAACGAGCCATGTCGTCCGAACAGCGAAAGCCACAGCCAGAACAAGAACAGAAACTATTTGACGAGATAAAGGAGATCAACTCGCAGCTGCGGGATCTCAAGCGGGACAGATCAAAGTACGTGTGTGCGTGTGTGGGGGAGCGATCCCCCAGAACCGAGAACTAACAGAACAATGAAATGCAGATTCCTAAAATCCGATGACGTGCTCGACATTTACAACAACTTGGCCGATAAAATCAGACAGATCATGGAGCTATACTCGCCAAATCCTCCACCAAAAAAGGTGGACGAGTATTTGGACGACGTTTTCCAATTGCTATCGCTCGGGTTGCTGACTGTGGGACACAACCGCAAGGCGCCAGCAACGTTTGCTAGCTTGTGCACAGTACAACAGTTGTTGCAGCACCTTGATGAAAGTAGCACGTACACCGAACAGGACGTAGAGCCAATCAAAGAACGGTTGAACGAGATTGGCAACATCATTGAACGAGATAGTGACGAGGAGCCAGCAGAAATCATCCAACTGTTGAAACAAAAACACCAGGTCTGCCTGGATCAAATCGACCGGGTGCTGAAGAACCTCGACAACATTTCGCCAGAACTACAGCCAATCATGCAAAAACTGGTGACATTGCGACGGGAAATTATGGGAGTATGCTCACGGCCAAAGTTCTCGCCACAATCTCTGAAGCCATTGAAAGAAGAGCTCAAGAAGATTGAATCCAAACGAGTGGACGGCGTATTTTTGAACCAGGATGGCAGCGAGCCAAAGGGCCAAGCTACTGTGAATGGGTTGTTGGAGAAATGCTCCACTCTAATTTCGGATTTCTCTGCTTCGTCCAGCGAGGAATACATCGATCCTGCGTTAAAGCCCATCTACAACCGTCTGATTGAACTGAAAAATGCATTAGAAAACCTATTAATTACACATCGGTGGACTCTACGGGAGACTGATTTATACTTTTACCAGCGTCAAGTTGCAGAAATCGACGCATTGCGGGAAAATGGCATTTTCAAGGCAGCGTCAGCATCAGCACCATCCACCACTCAGCAACCAAAGCCCCACTCCCATGCGGACCTGTTGAAGGTTGAACAAGAACAGAACCAGTCCAACGACGGCTCTTCCACTCCTGTCGGAGCTCCAAAGGGCCAGTCCATCTTGCTATACTTGCTACGAAGATGCTATGCCATTATTTATAAACTACTGGAGTCCAGCGAGCCAGTGTCCGAGGCGTTGACTCCGATTCATAACCAACTGACAACCGTGCGGCGTTGCCTGCTAGAAGTCAAACGGATGGGAGGTTTGAACTCGGTACGAGAACTGTATCCTTACCAGATGAAACTAGCTAGTGTAGATCAGATGCGTATTGACGGCAAGTTTATGGTTGGCGATACTTTGCCGGAGGGCCAGGGCATGCTCAATGCGTTGCTGGCCGAGTGCTTCGATATCTGCCACGAGTTACGCGTCGAGATGGACGAACAGGACCAAGACTAAATAGTACTATTGCATTATCGCTCGTTATCTCTGTCCGACATCGGCACACCCCCACCCCCATCGTGCCCTGTTCCCCACCGTCTACTGTTTTTGTTTCTTTTTTAAAAAGAAGAACACCACCGGGAGGATTAATGTCTTCTTTTTCCAGAAAAAGAAGCAAAAAGCAGTATACGATGGGTGGGTGGGGACTTTCGAGTCCCAGCCTCGACGGTTTTGGCACGAGAAGGATCACGGCCGGCCAGGGTTGCACAGCTGCGTGCCGGCGCCGATACCGCCGCGCCCCGATAACGGTGGACCGGTAAAGGACGGGACAGGCCCCATATATATATATAATAGTTTAACGGCTAGAGCAAAATTTGATTGATAAAATCTATCACCACCATTACCCCCCATATGACCAGCTCGGACAACTGTATTTCGCTGTTAAAGTACGGTGGGACCCAATTTGCAATCTGTACCAAACACCATGAGATTATTCCCCAACGAGAACTCAAGGCCCACTGCGAAAAGTGCACGGGCCATGGTATTGAAGGCAACTACAAAGTAAATGATGACACAAGCCCGATAATGACACTGCAACGACTTTTCCAGACCGAAGTAATGAAATGGGACAGCCATACGTTATACCACTTACCAATCCTGCCAACATTATCGTTACACAACCAGCCAGAATCTGAACCCCGATTTGTATGTAAGCTGTGCTTGGCAGAAAGTAACCAAGTACAGTACACAAAACATGCCTCCGATCGACTGGCCCACTTGGAAACTTTCCACTCAAAGATATATGCAACCTTTGGTGCAAACATCAAGGATTTAACTGCTCAATACAACCGGGTTGGTGAAATTCTGGCTCGTCGGAAATCCGACCAAGAGACTGAAATAGCCAGACAGAAGTTAACCAATGCATTACAAAGCGTGAATCATGAAATTGAAAGAGACTATTTTCAAAAAGTAGCCATCATCAAACTGAGAGATGGCGGTTCCGATAGAGGATTTGGTGATTTGGTAGGGTTTCCGACTATGATCTCCACTTGAGAGAAAATCAAGTTATGAGCGGCTGCCGATGACCATCGCTCTGTCCACCCCTTTTTCCTCTTTTGGCATTGCAATTATTTTTCAACGAAACGCCGCATCTTCACAATTATATATACTCTTTTTTATTTCATAGATCAGATTACGCTTTAATATTTATTCTCTCAAAAGTTCCTAAGTGAAATAGTTAGCGACTAACTGCAACTCCGAAAACGCTGTGACTTTCCCTTATGTGTCTCTCCTATCTCGGTGCCATCCAATTAGATCAGTTATCGGGGGCCACCGATCGGAACGGAGGGCGTCCGACAATGGAAACAGAATATAGTGTCATACAACTAACTGTTCGAAAAGAGTCATTATCTTGTTGCGGATGACTTTCTGACTGAATTTTTTAAGCTTCGCATTGCTTCGATTTGCTCCTCCGCCTCGCCCTCTTGTCGACTTTTACTCACCCACATTACCAATTGAAAAATTTAATTTTCATATATAAACTTGTCATCTTATCCACCACATTACCAATTTTTTTTTTTTCAAAAAGTAAAAACATCATGTGTGGTATCTGTTGTATCTTTAACTATCCAGATATTGAAAAATTCAAGCCAGAAGGCTTGAAATTAGCCAAAAAAATCCGACATCGAGGACCGGATTGGAGTGGTAACTTCATGGCCAACAACACTCTGATGTTACATGAACGGTTGGCAATTGTCGGTTTGGACACTGGTGCTCAACCAATTACTAACAGCGATAAAACCATTGCCTTGGCTGTCAATGGTGAAATTTACAACCATCGATTGATTCGAGATGAATTCCCAAGCTACGACTGGAAGACACATTCTGATTGTGAATGTGTGATTCCACTGTACGAAAAATACGGCATTGATGCTCCAAAATACCTCGATGGTATGTTTGCATTCTGTGTGTACGACGTTAAGCAGGACCGAATCGTGGCTGCTCGTGATCCAATTGGTATCACCACTCTATACATGGGACGATGTTCAAAAGCCCCAGGCTCAGTATTTTTCGCATCTGAATTGAAGTGCTTGACTGATCACTGTGACGAAATCAAGGCTTTCCCACCAGGACATGTCTACGACTCCAAGACTGATCAAATCACTCGATACTTCGAACCAAAATGGTGGGATGCTTCAGTCATCCCATCCACTCCAGTAGACTTGAAAGCCGTGCGAGAGTCTTTGGAAAAGGCTGTACGAAAACGATTGATGAGTGAAGTATCATACGGTGTCTTGTTATCAGGAGGGTTGGATTCTTCATTAATTGCTTCAATTGCTGCACGAGAAACTCGATTTGCTTTGCCAGAAGATGCTGTAGACCACAAGCTGGCCGGTGTCGACGCTGATGGCAAGTTGATCAACACATCTGGTACTCGATTGCACTCATTTGCAATTGGTTTGCCAGGTGCTCCAGATTTGAAGGCTGCCCAGAAAGTTGCCAAACACATTGGTACCATCCATCACGAACACACCTTTACTGTTGAGGAAGGTCTAGATGCTCTACGGGATGTTATTTATCACTTGGAAACCTTTGATGTAACCACAATCCGAGCCTCAACACCAATGTTCCTGCTATCCCGAAAGATCAAGGCTCAAGGTGTCAAGATGGTTCTCAGTGGTGAAGGTTCTGATGAAATTTTTGGAGGTTATTTATACTTTGGAGCTGCTCCAAGTGCCAAGGACTTCCACCAGGAATGTGTGCAACGAGTCAAGAACCTGCACTTGGCTGACTGCTTACGAGCCAACAAGTCAACAATGGCATGGGGTTTGGAAGCTCGTGTGCCATTCTTGGATCGAGACTTCCTTTCTGTGTGCATGGGCATTCGACCAGAAGACAAGGTCATTGATACCAAGGGAGGCAAGATCGAAAAGTACATTTTGCGAAAGGCATTCGACACCGGGGAATATCTGCCAGAAGAAATCTTGTGGAGACAAAAGGAACAATTCTCTGATGGTGTCGGTTACTCATGGATCGATGGTCTCAAGGATGCCGCAGCTGCTGCAGTATCTGACGAGGAATTGGCCAACCCAAAGCCTCACTGGGGTGACGATATTCCAAAGACCAAGGAAGCCTACTGGTACAGATGCATGTTTGACGATCTCTTCCCACAACCAGCTGCTGCTTCAACCGTTATGCGGTGGATTCCAAAGGCTGACTGGGGCTGTCATGAGGATCCATCTGGCCGGTACGTAAAGAGCCATGAAGCTGCTGTAGATGCTTAAACTGTCTAAAATAAATTAAGATCATAGTATTTACGTGAATAATATGCTGTGTTTAGTACGCCAAACGTGGTTATCACCATGGGCAGTGTTTTCGATGTTTTCAATGCTCTCGGTAGCGAACTTAGCGCCAGCCCAACCGAGGCTGCTACTCCCATCTCATGGCCGTATGGCTGATGTTCTCTGATTCTGTACCCCGAGGCGAGATAGAGTCCACCCAATGCAATGCCTTTGAGCGCCGGCGATGGTGATTTGGTCAGGTAGGATGCTCCCACCCCTCCTAGTGTACACAGTCCCGACAGTAGATATGATGGGTCGTCACTCTGTGTTTACGTTAGCGTGATCGATGCAGTTGGATGGCATACAATGTCTGATACCAGCTCGGGTTTGGTGCTGGTGGTGTTGCCTGGAATCATGGCTGGTGTGGTGGTGTGTGGTGATGCAAAAATTTTGGACCAATAACGTCGCCATGTTGGGACGATAGCTGAGCCGCACAGTGACTGTACACCTAGGGTGATGTCTTCTTTTTTTAAAAAAAAAAGAAGCAAAAAACAGTAGACGCTGGGGGTCGAGCGCCGAAGGCACTGTTTTTGCTTCTTTTTTAAAAAAGAAGAACGTCCCCTAGGGTTAATGTCGACGCTAGGAAGATAGCTGAGCCGCACAGCGACTCTACTCCTAGGGATGATATCTTCTTTTTTAAAAAAGAAGCAAAAACAGTAGACGCTTGGCGGGCTTGCCGTAGCATCGTATTGCCGAAGGCACTGTTTTTGCTTCTTTTAAAGAAGAATTCATCCCTAGGTAGCACCAACAGTCGTGGTCACAGGTTGCCAGAGCTGCTCGTATACGAGGATAATGGGCGAGACCACTTGGCTCAGCTTGGCTTGACTTGTGGTGCCGAAGTGCCGCTGAAAAATTTTCCTGTTTTCCTCCTGGATCTGAGCCGCAGCCCGAGATCTTGGACTTCGGCTAACTGTGGGAGAGAGAGAGAGAGCCACTGCTCGGCCGTACGGAAAAATAGATGCATGAGGGAATATGCAAGAGATCTATCGGACAAATTTTATCCCACAATCAGTCATCTGTGCACATCTGTTATCCCACGAGGCTCGTGGACGTGGACATCTACCATCCGATTAGACTTCTTTGATTCTTCTACGAGAAAGCCAGAGAAAAAGTTTACCGGACCCAGGTTCCAGGTTCCAACGGGATATTTTGCCTCATCTGGGGGAATATCGTCAACTCCACCGCAAGGTTAAAATTATTAATTATCGTTGGCCGAAACAGCCTCAGTCCAAAACTTTCTCGTGGTCACCCACCCCGAGTGCACCCCGGATTTTTCTTGTTTGTCTTTCCTTTTCGATCGCTGCCAAGTGCCGACATTTTGCCGGATCCTACACTAAGCCCTCAGCATGAATGTCGAGCGATAATGCAGGTATGGTAGATTTGGTTTTGCAAAATTTTTTCTCTAGAATAGGCTTTTGGTAATATATATTCATTTTACAGTATAGATAGTATAGATATATAGAACTTTAACAAATAAAAACAGTAACAAAACAAGAAAAACACAGATTCGTTATAAAACATTAATAATAGATAAATAAATTTTTTTTTTTTTATTTCTGAAAGTTCTTAAGCAGATGAAGTAGAAGATTCAGCTCGTGGTCGGAATCCATCAGTGTACAATGGAGGAGCCAATTCCTTAGCAGAACCAGATGAGAAAGATCGTTCTCGAGTTTCGTTGGAAGCAGCAGCTGGCTTCTTTAGCGACTTTAATTCGGTCACTTTGTTCAATTCCTCTTCTTCGTAGACTGCGTTTTCATCGTAGGACTTTCTAGCAATGAAAGATGGCTCGATATCAGCAGAGAGGTTTAAGAATTTCTTGTTGGCAGACATATTTTTTGGTTGATTTAGTGTGTAAAGAAAATTTTACAAATTCGTGGAGAATGACTGACCTTTTATACTTGAATTTTCACTCCCCCACGGTACCAACGGAGTTAAATGAAAGTAGAAAATGTGGATGTGGCTGCAAAAAGCAAAGCCAAACAACGAGAAAATTTCCTTCTTAGTAGTGACGTACTGTGTGTGTGCCCCGTGAGAGCATCGGCACGCTTACTCTCACTTTGATTTGACTAAGACTGAATTGCCGATAACAACTTCTTTTAGTAGGCGGAGCGCTCGCTAGCCAGCGGACCGCAACGCTGCGCACCTGCGCACCAATAAACTCAAACACTATTTGGTTTTTGGTGGTTTAGCCTAATGTGGGAAATGGCGTCTTGTTTGACAACACAATAATCCGTCGCTCGTGCGAAATGTAACCCTTGACTTGCCCGTGACTAATCATGGTCGCCACCAAGCACTCGGCTTCGTCCAATTTGTCGTCGTCGTCGGAGGTATCTTGGTCAAAATATCCGAAATAATTAAGCCCATTTACATACTGCTGGACCTCGATTCTGGTATTTTTATTCTCACTTTGGTATATCCGTCTTAACAATGCGCATGACGTCAACAGTCGCAGGTGTTGAATACATGTAAAGAGATATTTTTTGATAAAGACCGATCGCCGTTTCTCGATCAACAAATCAAATTGTTTGATGTCCCCTCGTTTCATGGCCTGTATGATGTCTCCAAATAAGGTTTGCAGTCTTGGATACTTGTCCAACATGTGTTCTTTGCTTGGAAGTGTTTGAGTGTTGATCAGGCGAGCAGGTATCAGATATAATAAGATTTGTCTGTGGGATTGTTCGATTGTTAGTCACATTGTTTTTTTTTGTGGGTCTCTTACTCTTTATTCTTGACTGATTTGTGGTAGCATTTTTCAAATGCTTCAGTCAGTTTTTCTTCAGCCTTTGCGTAGTCCTGGTCAATAAATAGCAATACGCCCCAATAGTACAAATAAGTTACTACGTTGGATTTCAAATAATCATCCAACGGGGGCAGGTCTTTGGTCATTGTATGCAATACCTTGACCACGCTTTTAGCTAGTGGTTGTTTGTCTAGTCTAAAGTATACCTTAAACAGTTCTCCCACAAAGTTATATACACCCCATTTTTTGGACCGTTCAATCTCCAAATTTCTGTCATTTAAACATATAGTGAACGATCTATTGATGGTTCGAGTTGCTTCTTCAAGTTTTTCTCGTGAACCAGATTTGCCATCAGCCTGTTGTCCAAGTGTGTGAGTTTGTTAGTTCTACTCTGTGCATTGTTGCTCTATGCTCCCTCTATAGCAAAGCAACATTGTTCATTTCATTTTCATTTTCAAAATAAAAGTCAAGTGAAGTGAAATGTAAGAGGGGAAGAAGAAAAAAAATTCATACCATAATAGACAATTGCCGTAACTCCTTCGCAATAGTGGATAGTACTGGTAACACCCAGTTGTCGGTTTTCTCCGCTACTCGATTAGCCGCTCTACATTGATCATTGGTTAACACCCGTTCCTATTCTTTCCGTACTTACATTAGTAGGTTATTCTGAGCAGCATAAGCAGCTACCAAGTCTTCATTAAGGACCACTTGGACTGATACTCGCCAAAATGCTACCGCTACTTGGCCCCAATTTGGATCACGTAGACGCTGGCCGATTTCACTATCAACCATTGCCTCGTTGGTGGATACGCTGAGGGCTTTCAAATTGGAATGGGCAATTGAAAGTAGCCGGGATACTGCTATTCCGTCCTCACGAACCGTAGCGTTATCCAACTCTTGGGCAAATTTAGACGCCATTCTGTATGATGGGTGTGACGGACGATGGTATGGGTGGAAAAAATATGTTTGGGAATAGAGCGGGTTTGTCGTCGGAGCATGTCGGACGCAAATCGTGAGCCGCACGTCGTTATACGTAGGAATCAGACAGTTTTTTTTGCTTCTTTCTTTTGAAAAAAAGAAGACACTACCTCTACTAGATACTAACTGCTACAGGAGCACTGGATGGCCCTCTCTGCGCGAGGGACCTCTCCGGTGAGCCGCTCCTCTTCTTCCGGCGAGAAGACGCCCCACGACTCGTTGAACGGGTTCAATGCCATGTGCATGATGCCGTCGAACATTGCAGTGTCGCCCTTCTGTACGGACTGGATCACTTCGTTCAGGATCCACGTCCGCAGGACAAACTTTGGGTTGACCTGGCGGGACTGCTGCTGCCGAGCGTAGTTGTCCAGGTCCTCGTCCCTGCATCGAGCTTGGAACTTGGAAAGCCATTCGGACAACTGCTGCTTGCACTCGTCGACGGTCAGGTTGGGGGCAAAGTCGCGCTGCTTGGGGAGGAATTGCTCGACGTTTGGGTCCGCAAAGTCGTAGTCGCCGAGCAGCCTGAAGAAGCGGTTGTAGTCCAATTGGCACTGCTCCATCATTTCCAGCAGCGAACTCAGCAGGTCGTCGTGGTCTGTGTCCTTGACGGTGTGCAACCCCAGCCGCTTGGTCATGGTTTCGGTGTAAACTCTGATGAACTCCGCCTTGAAGTCAGACTCAACATCTTTAATTGCCTTCTCGGCACGAGCTAGCACGCCGTCGACTTGATCTTTGGTCAAACCTTCTTTGATGAACTTTTCGTCATCAACCAATTCCGGCCCAGCCCCCAGCAACTCGCCCAAATCTTCCCCGAGACGAACAAGGTTCCACCATACTGCGGTTGGGGTGTTCTTGTACGAGTACCGCAGCAGCCCGTCGTCATGGTTCGGAGTGAACGAAGAATCGAACGTGTCCATGAACGCAAACGGGCCGTAGTCGATGAACAGCCCGTAGATGGACGTATTGTCCGTGTTGATGACACCGTTCAACAGCCCATAGCTCTGCCATTGCGCGAGCCCACGTGCATTTGCCAGACAAATCTCTCGATAGAGCTTGATATACCGGCTGGGGTCACTGCTGTCAATGCCTCCAAACACCTGCTGGATGCAATAGTCGGCCAGTTTGCGCATTTCCTGTCGATTTCCTCTGGCCCGGTGCAGGTCAAAAGTGCCCACACGAATCCACGTCTCCGCACCTCTACAAACAATTGCACACTCTTCAGAAAGATGGCGTCTCGCCTTGGTTTGTGGCAGCCGCACTAGGGACAGTGCTCTAGTTGTGGGGATCCCCAGAGCGTTCACCGCTTCTGAGCCCAGCATTTCACGGACACTGGACCGCACCACCGCCTTGCCATCAGCAAATCTCGAAAACGGGGTCAATCCCGCACCCTTCAGCTGCAATTCGTATCGTTTCCCGCGACTGTTCGTGAGCTCAAAAAGCGAGATGGCCCTGCCGTCGCCCAATTGGCCTGCCCATTCGCCGAATTGCCAACCGGCGTAGGCCTGTGCCCACGGATACACATCGTCGACAATCTCCTGGCCACTGACAATGTTCTGGAACTCGTTTGTCTTCTCGTATCCTTCCTGTAGCTCCAGGTCCTTCATGAACCTGGGTGAAACACCCACCAACTTAAATTCAGGGTGTTTCTCTGGCCGCACCCACGTGAACGACCCTCCACGAACCGGTCGTGCTCGTCTCACCAGGTCGTCGCTTGCGCTCTTGGCCGCTTCAATAGTCGGCACCAGCTCGTCTGGCGTCAGCCATTTGGTGAAGCTAGATGTCTTGTTGAGCTTGCTGAACATTTGGTTTGAGGTGTGGATGTCAAGATGATAAATCCATCCATCCAGGCGGGGTCGGCAGCAGTCTAGATCCATCATCCAGATCCGTTGCTCCCCTGCGCGCCGACACGACATGCTCCGGCCGTCCGCAAGCAAGCAACCGTACAAAAAACAGCGCCGGGAAGGGTCATGTCTTCTTTTTTTAAAAAAAGAAGCAAAAATCAGTCGACGTCTGGAAGTGGCCGCAGTTGCCGTCGAGAGGTGGTTGCTGGGGCAGTAATCCACGCCGCTCCCCGTGCGGCTCGATCACCGGTGATCAACAAACCCCGCAAAACCAGACACTCTGTCACTAGAACGTGCCTTAATATCAGTAATATTCCTACAGCGACATAATAATCGCTATGTAATATCTCTAGCGCGTGTTTTATCCCTGTAACGCGTTGGTGTTCTGGCGCTATAGCATCCTCAAATGGTCTGATGTTACCACCCCATTCATAAGCAATTCAAAGCAGTACCATACCATAACCAACACATCCAAAAGACACCATATTTTGAGTTTAATAATTTACCCAAAGATTGCCAAATCTTGAGCGAAAGGAATGCTAATGCCCCACCAAAGAAATGCATGTCTGTGTTTTCCCAAACCGGCAGCCGCAGCTCGGAAGATTTTTTTTTTTTCCTAGTCGTGATCGTATCTCACCGTGTAAGACAATCCCCCTTTTCACCAGTGAACATGGCAGCAACTGGTCCAAATCCCGACTACAGGGCTATGGAACATCGTGTCGAGTACCTGTCACAGTTTGCTGCTGTCAGTGACAAGATCATTGCAGTGTTCTTGAACGAGAGTCACCTGGAGGCTGCAACTAAAAAGCGTCTTCGCCGCGATCTGGATTCGTTTGACCAAGAAAAATGTTGGTACGATTCTCAGTCTTCGTTCTATTCGATTTTTGATGTTGGCAAAGTAACTAATATAACAAGAGCCCGAAATGATATCTGTGCAGTCAACCTTGCGACGCTAGCTAACATGATGATGCTGAATAACGAGCTAGATAATACCCAAATTCGAGATATCATGGATTCATTACAAACCAGTTTTACAGAGCAGTTCGTGTTAGATGAGGATGATGAAGATGATGAAATGCTAGACTCGGCCCTTATTAATGTTCAGCTTGAACTGGCTTTGCAGTGGTTTTATAACCGAGTCAAAGATAAGGGCAACGTTCAAGCCGCAATGCGAAAAATCATGAATAGCAACATATCCCCTGCGGCCAAGAAACTATTTTCAAAAGCTGTGGAATATTATCAAAGTAACGCTGGTTACAATGAAAGCGGGTTCATGAAGGCATTTGAAAAGCGGGAGGCTAAGCTGGTTCCAAGGGTCAGAGCATTTGTTAAATCAAGATATGAAGCATTGAACCGAGAATCTACTAGTGATACAATCAAACGTAGATCTCAGTCTAGATTATCCGAAGGTCCTCCTGCTAAAAAACTACGTCCAAACCCATCAAACTCTTCTGATTCCACCGAGAGTTCTCCAATACCTCAAGCTGAGTAAGTATCAGGTAAAAGAAAACCATTCACTAACACTCCATAAGCAGGAACGGCTATGAAAGCGACAGCGGCAATGATACTGAATACAAAGAAGAGGATTCTAGTGATGGCGATGATACTCCTCTAACCCTGAGGCGTCAAACAGTGCACAAGTCAAAATCTGCAACTGTATCACCACCATTGCCTCCACCTACGGATCCTCCACCAAAATTTGAACCGTGTCGTGCAACTAGGAGGGCTTCGTCACGGCAGACATCTAAACAACCTGAAAACATGGAATCCGAATCAAGTGAAAATGACTATGATAACTATAGGAATAGTGTGCTGAAGGCTCGAAGGAACCCACATTCTTTCAAAGATCGTCGAGAAGATCTCAAGCAGAGATTGGTTTCCACTAGTGCTAGTGCCAGTGCTAAACCTAACGGTGCTGACCGTTTACCGTTGGTGTCTACACCAAAGCAACACCAATCGTCCAGGCAAAGTTTACCATTGGTATCTTCTGCACCCGTTAAACAGGAACTGCCTGCTGTATCGACAGCAAAAAGGCAAAGCATGCCAAGTGTATCATCTATGTCGTCTTCTAATACTCAAGCATTACCTCAGGTGTCGTCGCCCAGCTCGCAAGTGCTACCTCAGGTTTCTAATCAAGCATCGACATCTAAACCCGCCAGTGCTCCACAGCGGTCATCGCCATCTCTGCCACCAGTATCGACATCTAAACCTGCCGGTGCCAGTGCTCCACAGCAGTCGCCGCCATCTTTACCACAGGTATCTAAACCTTTAAGGACTCCACAGCATTCATCGCATACTTTACCTGAAGTTTCGACGACTAGGTCAGCCAGTTTGCCTCAAGTCTCGACCTCTGGATCACCTAGCTTGCCTCAAGTTTCGACCTCTGGGTCGCCGCCTAGCTTACCTCAGGTTTCAGGTCCGAATTCCAATTCCAGACCAGCAAATCCACCACGAGTGTCGTCGTCAGGGTCACCAGTATTGCCCCTGGTGTGGTCGCCCAAACCGGCTGATCTGCCTCAAGTGTCTACGCCTAAGTCGGCAAATTTGCCTAAGGTGTCTTCAGTGTCTTCAGTGTCTTCATCCAAGTCGTCAGGTTTACCTCAGGTGTCGCGTCCCAAATCGTCAGCAACCTTGCCTCAAGTATCATCGTTCAATTCACCAGCATCATCACCTCAAGCATCGACTCCCAAAGCGGCAAATTTGCCTCAGGTTTCATCTGTATCGTCCGGATCGCCAAGTTTACCTCTAGTTTCGTCTGCACCAGCAGTTAATCACGTACCGCAACAGCAGCAGAAGCAAAATGGCCAGTCAACGGCTACTGTTGACAATTCTTCCGCGCAAGGTCTACCACTGGTTTCCTCTGCACCCAAAGTGTTAGCATTCGAACCGATAAATTCACCTCATGCATCGTCTCCATCCAATGGAACGGGCGAGGTCTCGAAAGCCAAACCACCTCAGGTTTCGTCAACACCTAAGAGTTCTGAACCGACCACTCCAACCGTAGCAGGTTTACCGCTAGTTTCAGGTTCTTCTTCCAATCCACGGGCTAATTTACCGCAAGTGTCATCACCATCTGCAGCAGCCAATGCTAAGGTGCAAAATTCGCCAAAAGCTACGGTATTGAACACAGTAGCTGGATTGCCTCAGGTATCAGGATCGCCATCTGATACTAGTTCTGACAAGACTGGCTTACTGGCTGATCTACCTAAGGTCTCTACAGTAGCTGGATTGCCTCAAGTATCCTCGGTATCTGCGAATGGGAGCTTTGAAAAGAGAGCGAGTCTACCCCAGGTGTCTACTGTTACCAGTTCAAAGAGTTCGGACGAACAAGTGGTGTCATCGAATGCGAACTTTGATAAGAGAGCTAGTCTACCTAATCTACCTCAGGTGTCGGGTGGGTCATCTACTGTAGGGCTTGGTATATCTAGTAATCATAATGGCTCAGCGACTACTACTGGTCGAATTGCTAGTACGTCAGGGGATCAACGCCCATCCCCTTCAACGATTGCAGGGTTGCCGGAAGTTTCAAAGCAGCAAAGCAACAGTAATATTCCAAAAATCGCATCAACATCGCGATCAAACTCCAGTGCACCTCGCTCTAACGTGGTCGCCGCACAATTTGCGGCTCAGCAGCAACAATCTCAGGGTGATCGAATACAACAACTACAGCTGCAGTTACAAAATTATCAACAGGAGAAACAACGGAAAGTACAACTACAGTTCCAACAGAAGCAACAATATCAACAGTATCAACAACTACAGCAGCAGGAACGACTACCTCCACAGTTGCAACAACAAGTTCGACAATCGGCACAGATGTCGTCACAAGTCTTTGCAAACTTGCAAGCATATGCTCAGTATCGAACACAGGATTCTCTACTGCAAGTGCTAGATGCACCACAACATCGACAGGTTCAAGCTGTTCTATCCCCTCCTCTGCAATCACACCAGCAACCGCAACCGCAGCCCCAGCCTCAAACAGTTCCAGTTACTCAATCTCCACCCCTGCGATTGGTGCAAAATCCACAAGTTCAGGCTGCTCAACAAGCACTGAACTATCGGCAGGTACAAGGGCAACAATCATCGCAAGCTCGATCGCACGAATCGCACCAATCGCACCAATCGCAGCCACAATCGCAATCGCAGGTGCAAACTAGGCTGCAGTTCACTCCGCAGGGTGTTCATCTAAAGCTCGCTCATCTTCAATCTCAGTCTCAACCTCAATCTCCTCGGCCTCAATCCCCATCTCAGCATCAATCTCCCCGTCAGTATCACTCTCCTCAACATCAATCTCCCCGTCAGCATCAATCTCCACCTCAACCTCAGCATCAACATCAACATCAGCATCAACCAGAAGCTCAACGCCAACCTCCACCTGAACACCAACCCCAGCCCCAAGTCAATACTCAACCACAGAATAGGTTGCCTTTGAGAAGATCATTTACTGCACTAAATTCTCGACCAAGCGAACCTATGGCTCAGGAACCAGATAGAAATGTGAAGGCAGAGCCAGAAGAAGAAATCCCTCATAATCCAACTCCAAGCAAAGTGGTCGAGGTAATTGAAATTTCCGACGATGACGATTAGTAGAACTTATTTATTTTTGTTCAGTACCCAGTATTATTATTATTATTTATAAAAATTTATAGATCTAATCAATTTCTTCCAAAACAGATTCAGCTGGAGCATCTTCAGTTGGAGCATCAGCAGCGGCAGCAGAATCGTCAGCAACAACTTCATCAATGTTCAAACCCAAAGAAATCAATCGGTTGATTCGAGAAGCAAATGAGTTTGGTTCTTCCAAGCTGAAACCAGAAGTTAACAATGCAGTTTCGTATAATAGAGTGGTCAAGTCCTTGACAGTTCGGTCTTGGACACCATCGGCTTCAACCTTCTTCTTCAACTCTCGAATAATAGCAGATCGAGGAGAGATTTCAAAGGTCTTTTTGGATGCCATGTATTGAGACATTGAGGTATCTCGAAGAGCTTGTGCCTTCATAATTCGTTCCATGTTAGCAGACCAACCGAATTGACCAGTTCGAATAGCAGCTGGAGCATCAACAAGTTTGTGAGAAACAACAACTTTCTCAACGGATTCACCCAAGATTTCCTTCAATTTGGTTGCCAATTCTTCGTATTCCTTTTCTTCAGCTTCTCGCTTGGCCTTTTCTTCTTCGGTTTCTTCCAATTCAAAGTCCTTGGTAATGTCAACCAACTTCTTGTCTTCGAATTCCTTCAATTGGGTCATGGCATATTCGTCAATTGGATCAACCAAGAACAAGACTTCAAAGTCCTTGGCCTTGAGGGCATCCAAGAATGGTGATTTTTCAACAGCCTTGACTGATTCACCAGTGATGTAATAAATATTCTTTTGGTGTTCTGGCATTCGGGTAATGTAGTCAGTCAATGAAGTCATTTCATCAGTGGATTTGGTAGAGTTGTATCGCAACAACTTGGCCAATGAAGCTCGGTTAGTTGAATCTTCGTGGACACCCAATTTGATGTTCTTGCTGAAGGCAGTGTAGAACTTGTCGAATTGTTCTCGGTCTTCGGCAATTTCGTTGAAAGTTTCAATCAACTTCTTGACAATGTTCTTTCGAATCACCTTCAAGATCTTGTTTTGTTGCAACATTTCTCGAGACAAGTTCAATGGCAATTCTTCAGAGTCAACAACACCCTTGACGAAGCCCAACCATTCTGGGATCAATTCTTCAGCATCATCAGTGATGAAAACACGTCGAACGTACAACTTGATGTTGGACTTCTTCTTCTTGTTTTCAAACAAGTCGAATGGAGCTCGGGCTGGAATGAACAAGATGGCCTTGAATTCCAATTGACCTTCGACAGAGAAGTGCTTGACAGCCAAGTGGTCTTCCCAGTCGTTGGAAATGCTCTTGTAGAAGGAAGCATATTCTTCGTGGGTGATTTCGGATGGGTTTCGAGTCCACAATGGCTTGGTCTTGTTCAATTCTTCATTTTCGGTAACGGTTTCCTTGATCTTCTTTGGTTCCTTCTTCTTTTCTTCTTCATTTTCTTCATCGACTTCTTCGATCTTTGGCTTCTTGTCTTCGTCAACCTTTTCTTCTTCTTCTTCTGGAACTTCCTTTTCAACTTCCTTGGTGACAACCAATTGGATTGGGTAAGCAACGAATTCAGAGTGCTTCTTGACAACATCCTTGATTCGCTTTTCTTCCAAGTATTCCAACTGATCATCCTTCAAGAACATTCGAATGATGGTACCTCGAGAGATTCGTTCGTTTTCTTCATCCAAGGTGATGGTGAACTTACCACCGGCTGATGATTCCCAAATGTATTGTTCGTCATCGTTGTGCTTTGAAATGACTTGAACTCGGTCAGCAACCAAGAAAAGAGAGTAGAAACCAACACCAAATTGACCAATCATTGACATATCAGCACCGTTAGACAAGGCTTCCATCAAGAAAGACTTGGTACCAGACTTGGCGATAGTACCCAAGTTGTTGACCAAGTCAGCCTTTGTCATACCGATACCGGAATCTCGCAATTCCAAAATCTTTTCTTCCTTCTTTGGAGTGATTCGAATGAACAATTCTGGTTCGGATTCTAGTTTTGATGGTTCATTCAAAGCTTCATATCGGATTTTGTCGATAGCATCAGAAGCATTAGAAATCAACTCTCGCAAGAAGATTTCCTTGTTTGAATAAACAGTGTTGATGATCAAACTCATCAACTGAGAAATTTCAGCTTGAAATTCATAGGATTCAGATGACATTTTTCTAGTTGTATTAGT
Source organism: Blastobotrys proliferans (assembly GCA_003707485.3). Taxonomy (NCBI): domain Eukaryota; kingdom Fungi; phylum Ascomycota; class Dipodascomycetes; order Dipodascales; family Trichomonascaceae; genus Blastobotrys; species Blastobotrys proliferans. Next base: position 23,192 of record PPJI03000060.1, read on the forward strand.
TGTCAAGTGGAAGTTGGTTGAAAAAATAAAAAAAATTTTGTTGGCGATCGGGGGTTGTATTTATGTTTGGGTCGGTGGAAGCTTCTACAAATTTCGAAATAATTCTTCACTAACACACTACGAACCCCAAAACGCGCTTTTGGCATGAAAAGCGGGATCTCGGGCGTTTTCTAAAACAGACTTAACTCAATGATTGATCAACCACCGCTGCCTCCTGGGCCACCGCCAAATCGTCCTCCAGATGTTGTAGTGGCTGATGACCAGGACGATGGATGGGATGCACTGTTTGACGAGGACAAGCAACAGTGGTATTTCTACAACAGATTTACAAAGCAAACGACGACCAGGAATCCCCGGGTGCCTGAGGCTGAGGGTGCGATGGTCAAGCATGATGATGATGCGGCAGAGGAGGAGGATGAAATTACGAAGGAGCTCAAGCAAGATCCAGAGTTTGCAAAGCTGTCGACCTACGAGAAATATAAACGATATGTGGACCTGAAAGCATCGAAGGAGAAGGATACCAAGGAAAGCGATGAGGACAGTGAGGCTGGCCCATCATCGGTGGTGGACAAAGAAGCTCATTTGGATACTATGAAGGCTCTGCATGACCAAGAATCGGGTGTAGTGCTTGACAAGGATGATCCATCGGCCATGATGAATAAAGAAGCAAAAGGGAAGTCGTATAAGCAGCAGCGGGGAAGCAGTAAAGTTACCAAAAAGGACATCAAGCGGTTCGAGAAGAAACGCGAGGAGCGCAAGAAGAAGAACTTTCAAGAATGGTACAAAGGCGACGAGGAGGAGGATTACGGTCGTCGGAAGCGCCACGCTACGAAGTAGCACGATTGTTTTTTGGTTCTTTTTTTAAAAAAAGAACAAGTCCACCTACATAGATGCTAGTCTAGTGCCGATTCTGTCGAGCGTGGCGTTGGCTTGGACGCGGACCAGTGCGTCTTCGTCCTGCTGGCAGGCTCTGAGTCGTGTCATGATCTGTTTGACGTACTCCTTTGGGATGTCGTTGAGTGATTTGACGCCGCTCACCAACGACCCAATCAGCACCACCGCGGCAGACCGCATTACAGACGACTTTTCGAAAGTCAGCACACCAATGGCGCAGTCGATAGAGTCGATGAGCTGGGTGGAGGTCAGGCCCTGCGGGTTGACTTCGCAGATTGCCCCTAGGATGCTCAATGCAGAGTTACGTAGTCGTTGGTCGTTTTCAGAATTCCTTGCGCTGGCCATGTTGATCAGTGTCGATGCGATGGATGACGCGACTTGGCCAGAAAAAGCCGCACCGAGCCGCTCGACAATGCGCAGCACCACTTCGCCAGCCCGCAACCGTTCATCCGTGTTTCGCTTGAAGTTTGTATAGTAGCCTAGTAGCGACGGGACCACGATTTGTGGTCCGTAGACGTCGCTTAGGGTCTCTAATGCCTTGATTGAGTTTAAATAAATAAAAGAGTCGTTATCTGTAAGCTGTGCCAGTAACACCCTCAATGCAGTGTCCACGTCGATGACGGGGTCTTTGTTGGTGATCAGCTGCTTCAGTTGGTGAAGTCCGTGTGCTCGTATAGGCACCATAGGGTCGTCCAGCGATGACAGAGCTTTTCGTAGAGTGGTTCGCGAGTCGTCTTGCGACGCTACGTTGTCATGGTCATTGCTCACCATACGCAGGAACTCCAGAGCTGTGGAGGCTTTGGTCGAGAGTTCAGTTGGACCAGAATCGCAGATATACTGGATTTGCGGCTTGAGTGAGATGAGCATGTCGTGCTCTTTTCCAGGTGCCAGCTCTGGTGCTAACCCTGCCACTAAAGACAGGCACAGGGACACCATTTCGCTTCCATTGTCGTCGTCGTCACCGTCTTCGTCGTCACTGTCCTCGTCATCGCTGTCCGCAGTGTCCAGGACCAGGCTGTCCTGTTGAGGGCGACGATTGTCCTCTCGGTTCACGGTATACTCGGTCAACACGCTTGAAACAACCTGAATGATTTCCATTGGAGACTTCACCAGCTTGTCTTTGTATTCAGTTGCGAGGCGCTCGAGAACTTTGGCATCGACGAACGCAGTCCACATGTCTTCGTCGCTTTTCGAACCTGTTAACCACCGTCTAATCACGCGAACAAATAGCCCAGAAACTGCGTCTTCTTCTACATTCTGAAGCAGCGGAACAAACAGCTCGATACGTTCGTCAATCACCTCAAACACGTCCAGAGTGTTGCCAACCGACGAATCCGGTTCAGCAGCACAAATCTTGACTCCCCCGTCTTCTCCTGCGCCAAATGAATACTCGCCTACCCCTTTGATGAGCATTGCCTTTACTACTGCGTCTAAATCTTCGTCGTTGCCGGTCTGCAACAGCGCCACAAACAGACCTTTGATCTGAGTCTGGGCACGTTTGCTCTGGTAATAGTAGCACAGCAGTGACCACAACGGAACAATCAGCCGCTTCCTCAGTGCTGTGATCAGGTCTGATGACGGGTTAATGACCAACGTGGCCAACGCACTCAACGCTTCGCTTAGTTCGTGCTCCGTGTGCGGCTCAGTGAGCCGCACGATAATCACCTGCTGCAACCCGTTCTTGACTATAGACGGTTTTTGCTCGTACAGACCGTTAACAACGTGAAGTGTAGCCGATTTTAGCACATCGCCAGGGGAGTTTACAGCAAAAGTCGACCCCAAAATCTGGACCAGCTGTGTGCCAACCTTCTTCGCGTAATCGTCTTCTTCAACTCCCCGTGGAACTGACTTTAAAACACGTACCACCTTTTCCAGCTCGGTCAATGAGACTTGGTCGTGTGTTCTGAGTCCAGACACAAATTCTATCAAAGCTCTTACGCCGTTTGGTCTGGTGATTGGCAGCAACGCCAGCTGGCGTGACACTACTGCTTTGAACCAATCCGGACACGAAGGTCTGAGCAAGGTTGTAAAGTACTGAAACAGGTCAAACGTCTGGATTTGGCTTTTCAATTGGCTATACACGTCGGGTTTTTTGGTCTCGCAGTTGAATCCGTACTCTATTGCTGCACACAAAAAGTCCGCCGTGAACGTGCCCCTTAGCATAATATCACGAACGTCGCCCTTGGTATTCAGCATTTTCACCAGGGTATCGACAATTCTTTCTAATAGGTCGCGATATTTGTCCGGCTCTTGCTTTGGAGTGGCCACCTGGTTCTTGGATCGTAGCGCCAGTGGTATGTTTATACCCGGGGTCAGACACGGATAGATTCCTTCTATTACTAGTACATTAATCATCATATTAAACGTTTTCATATCTTGTAATGCTATAGCAATCATGCCATTAGGTAACGGGTTTTGCAATGCAACTTGTTGGATTTCCAGTATTTCATTCAACAGTCGATATATCACTACACGTCTCATGTCATCTTGGGTGCTATCACAATCATCGTACAGCTTTTCCAGCGATATTCCGTTCGTTGTTGTTGCGTTTTTCAGCCATTTCTCACATCTATCAAAGATCTGATCCATGATTGTGGTGATGTCGTCGTCGTCGGTCCACACAAAAATTGGGAGTCGGAAAAAAAAAATTTATCACTTCTTCAACTGCAAGACAAAATGGTAGAACTTACACAGGATCAGATCGATGATGTTATGCTAGATGCTAGAGCTGGGGAGCTGGATGAACTAAAAGCCTTCTTTGACGAACACAAGGTCCAGGTGCTACCGCAAATCAAGGACGAATATTCGTTATCAACTGCATTACACATGGCAAGTGCCAACAACCATTTAGAGGTTGCCAAATACCTGGTTGATCTCTGTAAGGACGATCAGGATATCCTAAAACAGATTATAGATGCTAAGAATGAGAGCGGCAATACTCCGCTACACTGGGCTTGCCTGAATGGCCATTTGGAGATTGTCAAAGTCTTGTGCGACGCCGGAGCTCAACCATTTATCACTAATGAAGCCAAGCATGATGCATTCTACGAAGCAGAAGCCAACGACAAGGAAGATGTAATTGACTATTTATTACAGCGATTCGACATTGGTCCAGAGGACGATGAGCCGCAGCAGCAGGAAACTGAACCAAAACAAGACGAAGAACTGACCGAAAAGGTCGAAAATCTCAATGTACAGTAGTAGTAGTCTTAATAAATGCATTTTGGACGTCTATAATCCTAGGGTCTCTCTAACTTGTTTGCGTACTATCCTATTAAACTCTTGTCGATTGTCTCTCCACATCTTGGAGGCATCAATGTTGGCTCCAGATTCGTCGTTTGGTTCCGACAGCATGCTCATGACACTGATCAGAATCTTTTCAACCGACTGGATTGGGCTCCATCGCTCACTTGCCAGTTCGTACATGTTTGGATCGTCGCCCGGGGCATGCAGAATCGAAATACAAACAGTGCCGTCCTTATACACATTTGGATGGTAAATAGGACTGGTAAACTTCATCACTGGAGGACTCAGAGGATAGTCATTAGGAAACTTGAGCGAAGCACTGAAAATTCCACCCTCGTACGGGGTGCCTTCAGGTCCTTGAATCAAGCACTCCCACGTGAAAAAGTCCTTCTCCTCGTCCACTGGCCCTGCTGAAATCCCCTCAGGAGGGTCGTTAATGAGCTGTTTATACTCGGTCATGAGCCGTCGAGTGGCGGTTGAGCTTGGTCTATTGGCCATTTTTTGTTGGGTGTGTCCGGTGTACGTGTCTAGTGGTGAAATTGGAAGTGTCGTCGGTCGGGCATTGCCATTGCTGTCGTACGTGATGCAACGCCGAAGTGCGGTGCGGCTCATTTAGTAGGGTGGTGTCTTCTTTTTTTTTAAAAAAAGAAGCAAAAAAACACTAAACGCTAGGTAAACTGGATAGGGGTATATACAAATCTACATTGAGACGGATGGTGAAGCTGCACCCACGACGTATCGTCGATCACGTGCTTGTCCACGTGAACCAAACCACTAGACTCTTGAACAGCCATGGAATCTCCTGTGGTCAGGTAAAACGATACCAGAACTGGACACGAGTCGGCTATACGCCCGATTCCGTTGGTTTGTTGAAGGTACCAAAAGTCATCGACGGTCAACCCTTCCAAGATCAAGACCTCAAGGCTTGGAAGATGCATGAATACGTCGCCGAGTGGAACCTCCCGTATATGTAACCTCTGACGGAAGAATTCCTGCGTCTGTACCATCACCAGGCGCTTCAATTGATCCAAGCTCGTTGTATGCTCGAGAATAAACATGAACGACCTCATTGACAACCCACAGCATTGGAAATCATGTAGACCACTATTTCGCCGAAGACATAGGCGAATTTGGCGCGTGCTGATAAACTCGTCTGCCTCTGAGATAGTATTTAGCCTCCGAGGAGTCGGATTGAAACAGATTGTAAACTTGCCAAGGTTTGTAAATTCCAGAAAAAACTGCTTTCCGTAATCGACTGTCATTTCGTATTCTGTCAGATTGGAAAACGTGCTGTTCATGTCACTCATAGTATTCATGTTCATCAATGGCTGCCGTATGTCCTGCAAAGCCAGCCGACTGACAGTCACCGGAATCTGTACATTGTCAATTGTGAGCAATGCTAATGTCTTGAGGTTCGGTGGTACTTGCAAATGTCGGATCGGCATCGTGTCGCCGCACAGCACCAATGTTTCAGTTGACTGAGGAAAATACGGTCCAACATGGTCATCCAGCAGGCCATATGTGACATCTCTTGGTGACGAGTCGAAAAATATACCAAATTGCTTGACATTCGGTACCTGAGTCAGTATAAGGTTGGTCAACCCGCTGAATCCTTGTGCGTATATCCAAATATGTTTTTCGGCACCAGGATACAGGTTTATCAGCTCGTCTATGGGAGCCGGTTGAGACCTTTCAGACGTAGACGCTCTTATTTGTAGTTTCTCGACAAATTTACAGTAACGTGGTAGGAGTACTCGTATTAACAGTCGGAGGAACGCGTACCTTGTCCTTAACGTTTCAAAGTATGACACAGACAGTGTGATTTTCCTCACTGCAGGGAGAATGTTTTTGGACACTTGAGATTTACAAAGACCGGGTAGCTGGTTTCCGTTGATTACAGTCATTCCATCCGTATCGTTGATGATTTTGGCCACAATCCGTTCCTGTTCTCTTGGTGAGGTGGGAGAGCCGCACAGGTCAAGATGAACATGACGCCACTTTTCTTCGGGAATACAGCTACCGAGATACTTGGAGGTAGTGTAGATTTTCAGCAAGTCCTTCACTGACAGACGGAAGTACACATCCTGGATCAGCTCGGGCGGGAGGTCATATATGGTGGCACTGGGCATATCGCTTCCCGGTGGTGTTCTTCTTTTTTAAAAAAGAAGCAAAAACAGTAGACGCTGGGGGAAGCACCAGGGTCTGTCTATTCCATTCGTCGACTGTTTTTTGCTTCTTTTTTTAAAAAGAAGAAACCCACCCTAGGAGTACCACACAGACCAGGAGATATATTACACATTACGTAGTTTTGGAGCCCTTTCTAGCCATATCTAATACACGCCTCGTTGACTGCTGTCGCTGATAGTCCGCATGTCGATTTCGAATCCTCGAGACAGCAATAACGGCCAATGCCGCCGCACGGAATTTGTCAACAGGCTTGGTCTTTTTAATGCGCGAATAATCAGGATAAATACCGATATTCTCCAACAAGCGTAGATCCGCCTTGTTGCAAGCTTGATAGGACGAGATTTTCATCAAGAAGAACTGTTTCATGAATCCCAAATCCCACCGATAGGCGGATTCTCGCAACAGTCGATCTCGCAGGTAGCGTAATTGAATTAGTAGCCCTCGCAGCTCTTTTTTATGCTTTTGGATGTCTGCAGGCTGAGACTCTTGTTGGTCCTGCTGCTGGAGTTGTTTGATTGTTTGACGTAATCTGGATGCAGTTTCTTTGTAATGGTTTAGGTCATATTCAGTTAGTTTATTCTGGCGTTGCAATTGGTGAATCTGCAGTAGCAGTTTTTCTTGAGAAGATGAAGACGAAGACGGAGAAGAATGAGATATCTTCCGTGGAGTCATTACAAACGAATCACGCTCATTTTCAGCCCGTTCAAGCTTGGTTCTTGTTTCGTTAAACTGGTCCGTTGCGTGAGACAGTCGTTGGCTCACACGATCGTACTTTTGTTGCAAAGATTCCAGGTTGAATTCCAACTGTCTCTTTTGCTCTTTGAACTGCTCTGCCTGTTTGGCGAGTTCGTGCCGTTTCTTCTCACATTCTTCCAATTCGGCCTGGGTCTGCAACCGGGAATCGGTCTCTCGCTTGTTTATATCTCGCAATGCACTTAGAGTGTTCTCATGGCTCTGATAGGACGTTTTTAATCCTTCGAGCTGGCTTTGCAAGCTGTCTCGCAAGTGAACCATCTGCTCGTACTCAGACTGAGACACAACCAAATCATCCTCCATGTCATCAATCGTTGATTGCATTTGTTGCATCTTTTGGTTCTGCTCGGTGATTTTTTTCTTGAGCGATTCAGTTTCTTCTCTCAAAGACTTGACTGTTGCTTGTAAATTTTCAATCTCACGCTCCAGTCCTCGTTTAATTTCCATATGGTTGCTCTTTTCCACATCAATGGCATTCTGAAGTGTCTCTTTGCTCTTGTCTTGTAATGCATTCTGTAACTGTTTATCTAGATTCTCCTTAAGCCTTTCGGCAGTCTCGAGTTTGAACTGTAAGTGTTCCTTTTCTTGTCGAAATTGTCCAGACAAAGTGGCCATTTCGTCTTCTTTGGACCGCAGTTCACTTCGAACGCGCTCCAATTCGTCAATTTTTCGTTCACTCATGCTCTCGTCAAACATTCTCGACTGATTTTCGGACGATTTTGCATCCGCAAGCTGTCTTTCCAGCTCATGCTTTTCATTTGACAGGCTCAACACATCATTGTTGCACCTGTTCATCAGGATCTTGACATTTGCCAGTTCATTCTGAACTTCGGTCAAATCTTTGTTAGTTCGGTCATATTTAGTTCTCAAGTTGTCGTGTTCCTTCTGGATCGCTTCCAACTGTGCAACACGGTCATCCAACTCTCGCTGTACCGCTCGCTTTTCCTGCTGGACTTCAAAGAGCTGGTCATCCAAGTTCGAATTGGACAACTGGTCAACTTGCTCTTCTAGCTGTTTCTTTTCCTTTTGCAACTGCTGAATTCGTTCTACTTGGCGTTGGTAAACTTCCTGAGATTCTTCCAGTTCCTGGACTTTAGCCGCAAGCTCCTGTCGTAGCGGTTCAGTATCGCTATCTGGCTGTTCTCGTGGCCCTTCCTCGACCTGTGCCTCCAATTCTTCCTTTTCCTGAGTGACCTGCCGAAGCTCATGCCTTAGATCTTCAATCTCGTCTTCCAACTCTTGTTTTCCATCCTTCCCATCCCCTTGTTCCTCTCGTTCCTCTCGAGCCTGTTCCAAGTCCTGCTCGAGCTTGTCTTTCTCCTCTTCCGTTCGCTGTTGGTCATACCTCAGGTCTTCCATTTCATCCTCAAGTTTGTTCACCTTGTTCTTGTACATATCAACATAGCCTTGGAGCTCGTCAATCTTGGTCTGATATTCACTGCTTTCATCATTCCTCTTGCCGGTGGCCCCCTGCTGTAGTTGTACCATTCTCATCTTGAGCGACTGAATATCCGCTTTTAGTCGGATATTCTCAGCTACAATCTCTTGCTGATTCTCAGGTATTCCCTTTGCAAGCTGCTGTTCCAGCACTACAATCTTGCACTTCAACGACCAGTTTTCATGCTGCAATGACTTCATGACATTCTCTTGTTCCTTCAACGGCATTGATTTCAAGTCGTCGTTCAACAGCCGGCTGTTGTGAATCTGTGAATTTCGCTTGAGGATGTTCTCATCATTTTGAATAAACGACGCTGCAGATGCTGAGCGTCCAAAGCTTTCCAATGAGTCGTTTTGGTTCTCGTCAAAAGACAGTATGCCTTTATCCAAATGACGCGTACTCTGCCTTTGGGTATGCAACAGTGGAGCAAACTCTTTGCCTCCCTTCTTACGTCTCATCATTTCAGGCGTACGCATGTCAAAAGTGGCCTCACGGGACCCTAATGAATGATGGTCCACGAAATCGACCACAGACTCATCTATCATTGTGATGGTTTGTTGACAGTAGGTAGTGTGCCCTGAGACAAAAAAAAATATCGCGTCGACCCGTACTGGTACAGCAAAAAGAATGCTTCGAGCCGGACTCAAACCGACGAATCTCGTCATTACTAGTGACGCGCCTTACCAACTTGGCCATCAAAGCATGTGATTGTCATGTGACTTGCACAAGTGCGGGCAGAGCCACCAATGTGAGCCGCACGCTATGCGGCGCTGAATACTGGCAATTAAGGGGGCGTCCACCGCATTTTGCTTCTTTTTCTGGAAAAAGAAGAGAGTGCGCCTGCCGGTGGTGTTCTTCTTTTTTAAAAAAGAAGCAAAAACAGTAGAACAGTTAATAAATAATACATTTCTAGTCCATCGTAGTTCTAGATATATCTATAGTAGTCTCCCAGCGGACCTTCGCCTTGCCAAAGTTCTGGCTCGTGGCCACGATCCCGTCCTCCTTGTTCGACATCAGCTCTCTAACCAAGTCCGTAGCACTGATTCTCATCTCCGTCTCGTCGCTCTCGGTCCCACTCATCACAATGTGCATCGAGCACAACCACAGCTCATGGTGGACCTGCCAGAACGAAATATCCGACACAGACTGGACCAGCGGATTCGACCCAATCACTGACTTGATCTCCTCAATAGGATCCGGTCCAGAATAACTCATCACCAGCATGCCTCCCAGCACCTTGGAAATAATCCACCCAACATAGCACATTGAACCAGCAATTACAGGGGTCAATAGCATGTCAATGATGGCATAACCATTAGGTCCCAATGCTGGAAATAATAGCAATGCTAACGAAAACGTGACTGTCATGAAATGCGAAGGGTTGGACAGAATAGACGGCAGTGAAGACAGAGACGACGATTGGTGCCTCATGGCACGTGATATTCTCGTGTGATTGTCCAATCCGACTGCACTGATGATAGTCGCAACCACTCCCAGGATCACTCGAATAATAAACGACGTGAAACTCTCAATATCGCCACTTTGATGGTGGTGATGATGATGATTGCCGTGCTGCCCATAAAATGACTGTGCAACATCTTGCACCGCATGTGACATGATATCCCCTCCCATAAATATCAATGCAACTGACAACGCAAAACCCGCAAGTACTTCTGTTCTCTCTAAGCCAAACGGATGATGAAGCGAGCTCTGTTTCCACACGTTAAAATTACCCAAAACTTCCACAGCAGCACACAGCGTAGCTCCAACCGCATCGTAGATCAACAAATGTGCCAACGCTTTAACTGCTGTGAATGGTAAATCAGTATTATAAATAAGAATCGCAACCCCAAAATGGCACGCACACCATCCCAATCGTATCCGCTGTTCTCTAGACATGCTTTGGTAACATTCTTTCAAGTTTGGAATTGGTAATGATGCAGGAATTGGCAGCGGAGCTCGTGGAGTTGGCTCTTGAAAGAAGTTTATTGATACTGACGAATGTTTATAGCGATGACCTCGTCGTTGACTGGGGCCTGCTCCCCCTCCCCCTCCTCCTCCTCCTGGTTTGATCACGGTCGATTGAAAATTAAACGGGTTGTGCTTAGGAGGTGACCCCGATGTATTACTTCGTGGAGATTCTGGTCGAGGTATTGGAACAGTCCCTAAGCTTTTCACGGGAGAACTGGATCTAGGAATTAGTAAATCTTCATCTTCAGGTTGACCCCATTGAGGATCATTCAGAATTGGAGTTGGCGGCGTAACCGATATCGAAGCATCTCCATTCAGCGAAAACCTCTTGGTATCAACAGGTTCAAACAGCGATGTCGCTTCAGAGGTACTTGAATACCTCTTATGTCGCTGATGATTGGACATTTTGTTGTGTGGTCACAGTGTCGACAAGGAGGCACCACCCGCGAAAATAAAAAAAAACACGCCCAAAAATAGCAATGACTAAGCATAACGTGAAATGCTGACTGATCCCAACGAACGCTCTTGGCTCAATGCGGCGTGATTACTTAAGCTATATGTGGCATACTGACTCATCAACATTCGGCGACTACTACTTCCGGAGTCATAGTGGAAAAATTATTTCAGTTATGACTCTATCGACAGACAGACGGACGACAGACACCATGCCAAATCTTAACGTTTATCTGAAAAAGCTATTACACAAGCCGCCTACGTTGACTCCGGAGGATCTCAATGAAGCTCTGACATTGATGATCAATGGCGAGATTAACGACATCCAAGTTGCTGCATTTTTGACTGCCATGAGAGTACTAGAGATAGATCATTCGGCCGATTTCATCGCCGCCGCTGCATTACGAATCTTTCAAGAGTCCCACAAAATCGACTACTCATTGCTCGATAAGAATGGCTATGTGGATATCGTAGGTACAGGTGGTGATGGCCAGAACACTTTTAACGTTTCTACTACTTCGGCTATCATCGCTGGTGGTATTGGTTTGCCAGTTTGTAAGCATGGTGGTAAGGCATCTACTTCGACATCAGGCGCCGGAGATCTGCTAAAGTGCCTAGGAATCGACATGTTCAACGTCACCCACAATAATGCACCACAAATCTTGTCAAAATCCAAGTTTTCGTTCCTGTTTGCACCGGTGTTCCATCCGATGATGGCATCTCTGGCTCCTCTGCGAAAAACGCTAGGGATTCCGTCAATTTTCAACATTATGGGACCTCTGTTGAACCCAGTTCCTTTGAAAGCTCGGATCATTGGGGTCTATGACGTGAATTTGGGCCAAGTGTTTGCAGAAGCTGTGTTGCAAATCAACAAACGGAATGGGTTGCCTGACTCAAAAGCATTGATCGTGTGGGGCTGCGAAGGGCTTGATGAAATTTCGTGTGCTGGTGAAACAAAGATCTGGCATCTAGAGAATCAACAGATCAAAACTTATACACTACATCCTAGCGACTTTGGGCTTCCAGTTCATCCATTGTCCGAAGTAGCGTCCGGCACGCCTTCGGAAAATGCTGAATTGGTGTGGAAGATTGTTAACAACGAATTACCGGAGAATGACCCTATTCTGGATTACGTGCTGATCAACACTGCAGCTCTGGCAGTCATTGAAGGCACTGCCAGTGACTGGAAGCATGGTGTCGAGCTGGCAAAATCTAGCATAAAGTCTGGCAACGCCAAAAAGGCTCTGCAAACGTTTATAGATGCAGCGAACTAATAGAGAACTGAACTACTCCCCACCGTCTACTGTTTTTGCTTCTTTTTTAAAAAAAGAAGAACACCACCGGGAGGGTCATGTCTTCTTTTTCCAGAAAAAGAAGCAAAAAGTGGTAGAAGGGCCCGGGAGAGCCGCACCATCGCTGTGTAACTAGCATACTCTTGAGAACACCAAAACTATCTTACAATGCACTTCTAACACAAGAGAAATATACTCAATTACCCCCTAGAATGGGTGTATGATAATAGTTATTTCATATCACACATTTTTACCTGTTTTCAGACCCCCAGAACGACGACCCCCAAGGCGGTATGAGATTTACGCCCATCGGCGTATATCAGTCCTAGCTGACTGTGTGGCCCAACCCTGAATGAAATGGTCTCTGCGGCTCGTCCACTGTTTTTGCTTCTTTTTTAAAAAAGAACACCACCGGGAGGAGCATGTCTTATTATGAAATGCGCGCGTCTTAAATATCTATCATCACATCATGATCCACTCTACAAACTTGAATAGATTACACTACATCAACAGCAGAGCTAGAAGACCTAGTCCCACTCCTGTTCGTACGCCTGCTGTTCTTTAATGGCCCGCTTAATATCGTCGCTCAAATGCTGGTAAATCTCCTCAGGAACCTCGTTCAACCCAGTTCGTGTATACATATTAGGCTGACTACTTGTAATCTCCACAACCACCTTTTCGTCATCACGGGGCGTACAAGTCCATTTGACCTGCGTAGGCTGAGTGTATTTTGGATAGAAATGAATCCCCGTGTGTCCCTCGTAAGCACCCTTGTAAGTTCGTCTCCTTTTTTGCGCCAAATCTGAATTGTAATGCGACGCAGCGGTTGCATGCTCTAGCTTCCAATTGTCAACAGTCAATGGAATCTTCTTACGCTTAGGGTTACTAGTTGCCTCTCTCAAGGTCTCCCTTGTAGTCATTGGTGCTACGGCATTGTTGTACTGGTGATACACAGACGACGCACCATGCCATGCTACATACTGGTTCTTATTATACGGCTCTCCAGCGACAACTTTGTCACTTGGATCAGCAATCTCCCCAGGAATATACCCAGCATTTCGAGCCTCTGTTTCGTAATAATCATCATACACCCGCTTGCCGCCTACAATAATCCTCGACCCAAACTCTCTAAACACTGATCGCGCAGTAACCACACCAATTGCTCGCCCTTTGTAGGAATGCGGAATAATATCTCGATCAATCAAATCAAACTTTTCGTCGTCATTGACAATAATCTTGTACAACTTTCGATGCTTTTGAAATAATAAATATGAATCTCGGAACCCCATACATCGCGCTGGTTCTGTACTCAACATGTATAGTCGATTTCCTCGTCCTGTTACCGTAAACGTACGAACTCTGTAGTCTCTTCCTCCTAGCAATTCTCCCTTTTTTGTCACCTTTTTCTCACCTTCTTCGTCTTCTGGCAGTACAATCTCGTCATCCTTGACCTCTTGTGGATTGCCAAACTCATCCAACGGAACCTGTGCATTTGGAATCACTTTTGGAGGCTTTGGACGCGGTTGAACTGGTCCACCCTTCAACGGAGGTCGACCTCGTTTCCGCGGTGTGAATTCTGGCACTGGCGCCGGTGCTGCTGGCGCTGGTGCTGCTGCAGGTGCTGCTTTTGGCTCGGATTCTTTGCTCTTGGAACTTGGTCTTCCAGGTTTTCGAATTTCTTCTCCATCTTCTTCGTCTACCGGCTCATCCTTGTATTCCTCATCTTCCTGTGTGTCCAGTGGTTCTGGTTCTGGTTCTGGTTCAACTTGTTCAACCGGTTCAGGTGCCTCCTCTTTCAACCGAGCAGATCGTCTACGCGACATTATGTGTTGTGCTGTGATGTCGAAAAATTCAAAATTTTTTCTCCCAATCTCTTCTCCATTCTCCCAATTACCGAATATCATCACCACCACACCTCCTCCGTTCCCACTAGAAAAACGCAATTCCACTAAACGCGTCCCTTTGTTCTGTAACATAACTACCAACGCCCATAGTTCGTAGTCCGTAGCTTAATAATCCGCGTTTTGGGCCATGCTGTACATCGATTAATTCCCCTCTTTCCCATAACGTTGCCACCCACCTACCCACGCACACCAAAGCCACGCGTAAATTTCAGCACCACGCGTAATCGTCAGCACACCCTTTCCTCCCGATATTGATATATAACTTTCACCATCACCGCTTTTTTGCCATCATAACATCAACTCCAAAGAAAAAAAATGCCACCAAAGCCTGCCGAAAAGAAGCCTGCCTCTAAAGCCCCAGCCGGTAAGGCTCCAGCTGAGAAGAAGGAAGCCGGTAAAAAAACTGCCGCCGTCTCTGGTGACAAGAAGAAGCGAACTAAGACTAGACGAGAAACTTATTCTTCCTATATCTATCGTGTTTTGAAGCAAACACATCCAGATACCGGTATCTCCACGCGAGCCATGTCCATTATGAACTCGTTCGTCAACGATATCTTTGAACGTGTCGCTACCGAAGCTTCTAAGTTGGCTGCTTACAACAAGAAGTCGACCATCTCTTCGCGAGAAATCCAGACCGCCGTGCGGTTGATTCTGCCTGGTGAATTGGCCAAGCACGCAGTGTCCGAAGGCACTCGAGCCGTCACCAAATACAACTCGTCCGCTTAAGTATCATGGTTTTATTTATTTAATAGGTTTAATTTTATCAGGTTCACGATATCGCCAGACGCCTACCGCTTTTTGCTTCTTTTTCTGGAAAAAGAAGACATGCTCCTCCCGGTGGTGGTGTTCTTTTTTTGAGAAAAAAAGACATTATCCTCCCGGTGGTGTTCTTTTTTAAAAAAGAAGCAAAAACAGTAGACTAGTATATTCATGTATTTACAGATCCTATCGCGAACGCAGCTTCCTGACAAACCGCTTGGCGGTCGCAAAGACGTTTCGTTCCTCCGCTTCCTGGTACGCTTTCTCGGACTCCTCTCGTGATTCCACCTTTGGAGTGCCGAAAATGATGCCCTTGAGCCCGTCATTGACCTTGTCAAGGCTGATATCCGGCGCTGTGAACGCGATCAAGAACATAGTACCGTACGTAGCCAATGGAGGAATCAGCAAAATACGCATCACTTTATCGTAAGCAGTGACAATGCCATCTCGTTCCGGAGTGCCCACTGGATAACCCAATGCTTTGGTGTAGTCATTGTATATAGACATGATCCATGTGTCGGATTGATCAGGAAATGCTTGTCTCAGATATTTGAGATAGTACTTCCGGTAGACACTACCACTGACAGCATCGCCAATGATCTGACCCATTGACAGGAACGAGTTGTACAGGGCCATGGTTTGTGCCACTTCAGCATGAGTACAGTATGATTGAACTAAGATCATGTTTGGGGTAGCCATGCAACCTGCGCCGATACCTTTAATGATATGACCTACGATCAATTTGCCAATTGACGTTCCTGCATGTCGGAAAGCAAACACAAGACCAAACCCGATCATCATGAGTGCACAACCAGCAGTCATGGTCCATTTCAGACGGCGGACGAATTTGATGAGTACACCTGCTCCAATGGCAGCAGCAGTAGTTGCCACACCAGATATCTGACTTACATTGGTAGCAGCAGTGTTGCTAAGATCAAATACAACCATGAGCCATGCAAAAAAGTATGGTGAATAGATGAAATAGCCCAGATAGTACAACATGATGTAGAGACAGGACAATGAGATTCGTTTGTTTTTCATGATCCGATACGACAGAATCGGATACTGTGGTACAAAATACTCGTAAATGAAAAACCCAATCAAACTCAGCCCACCAATCACAATCATTACGATGATGTGGGTCTTTCTCCATTGCTCAGCGTCGGACGAAGCCAGTGGAATTGCCAAAAACACGAGTGCAAGCCCTGCTGCGAGCAGAATAGATCCACCAAGGTCGAATTGAATCAGTACCTTTTTCCATTGCAGCTTGGACTTTTTCAACCCTGATTTCTTAGCCTTACTTCGACTGTAAAACAGGATCCAGAACAGCGGAATTGCAACCACCGGTAAGATGATAGTCCACATGGCAATGCCCCATCTCCAAGTAGAATGCTGAAGAATACGAGTAGTCATTGGACCCAGTGTCCATGGAGTGAACAGGTAGCAAAATCCTGAAATTGTGGACATCAACGTTCGGTGGACCAAGTCACTGGAGTCAAATGCCAGTGCGTTGGTCATGGAATTCCAGGTAACTCTTCCAATGGACAAAAACACCTGACCTGCAAAGTACACTCCAATGTTTGGAGACGATGCAAGCATGCACAATCCTATAACTGTGCTCCAAACAGCAATGAAAAACCCCTCGGTACGACCAAAAATGTCGATAAACTTGGCTAGAATAGGACGAGTACACACATTGGTCACCCCTTCGACCACTTGCAGAGTAGCAAGAATAGAATGCTGGGAAAACGAAGATGTAGCATAATTGGAATAGATACTGATCGACTGCGATTCTAGAGCAAACACTGTATTGAGAATGATCACAGTCGCCCAGGCAATATACAGCCCAGTACGAGTCCATGATTGAGTTATGGCTTCCATCTCAGCAACACCATTGGCAAGCGAACCTTCGCTTTCAACGGGTTGAATCTGATGGTTTTGATGATTTTCTTCATCCGAAGTAGTGGAACTGACTTTTTCGGACATTTTGTCGCTATCAGGAGCAGAAGGCGGTCATAACATACGACTATCGCCGTCCTTTTATAGATTTGCTATAGGTTTCCTAAAAAAGGAAACGGCCAAAGGGTGATGCACCAAAAGGCTAAACGTATGATTCAATTACCGGTTCGGTAATAGTATGGGCATGAGAAGAAAGGAATACAGCGAATGTAGTGAGTGTCTACAAATACAAACTTATATCATCTTATGAACTGACAATGCTTCAACAGCATATCAGTTCAACGAACCCCATACCGTTTCTTTCGTCTTTCGTCTTTCGTCTTCGCCAAAGACGGATGATCTCGTAGATCTAATCTGATTGGATTGATCAGATAAAAATTTACCTATACCAGCAGTCTTGGCACCTGCAAGTACATTACTATATGTGACTACATAATTCCACTATAAGGTACCTATAATGCAAGCCGAAAATATAATATACGACTGACTAACAGGTTTCCCCTTTTCTGAAAACTGCCAAGAATTCACTCGGTCCATCTCATGCTTCTGTTATAGAAGATCGGATCGGCAGCCGGTGGTAATTGTGCTGTTCCCAATTGAAATATTCAACCGCAACTCCACATTGCTCACACCACCCACACCACCACACTACAATGCCATCTCTCAATTGCCTTGCAGATGTCTGCTTGATTCCAGTATGAGCTTTCCCTACTAGCGAAGGTCTAACCGTCAAACATGCCCAGATTGGAACGCCAACTGCTTCGGTCTCGGAATACATTGCCGAAGTTGTAAAGATCATTGAACAGAGCGGGTTGCACTATGTTTTGCACTCAGCTGGCACCACCATTGAAGGGCCATGGGACCAGGTCACTGCGGTCATTGGCCGGGCCCACGAGCACTTACATGCCCAAGGGGTTGTGCGAATTCAGAGTGACATCCGAATCGGCACACGAACAGACAAGAAACAGTCCCCTCAGGACAAGATTGACAGTGTAAATAAGCGATTAGGTAGGGACTAGCTAGTGAATTGACAGCCTTGTACTGTTTTTGCTTCTTTTTTAAAAAAGAACACCACTGGGAGACGGACTCTCTTCTTTTTCCAGAAAAAGAAGCAAAAAGCGGTACTTCAAAAACATCATGATACCTTAATATTGACTTGATTAAACCTATAGAATAAATAAAATAACAACCCAAAGAACAACCCGTTTAAGCAGAAGAGTTATACTTGGTTACAGCACGTGTACCTTCAGATACGGCGTGTTTGGCCAATTCACCTGGAAGGATCAATCGAACAGCAGTTTGGATTTCTCGAGAAGAAATGGTGGATTTCTTGTTGTAAGCAGCCAACTTGGAAGCTTCAGTAGCAACTCGTTCAAAGATATCGTTGACGAAAGAGTTCATGATGGACATGGCTCGAGTGGAGATACCAGTGTCTGGATGTGTTTGCTTCAAGACTCGGTAGATGTATGAAGAGTAAGTTTCTCGTCTAGTCTTGGTTCGCTTCTTTTTGTCACCAGAGACGGCGGCAGTCTTCTTGCCAGCTTCCTTCTTTTCGGCTGGAGCTTTGCCAGCTGGTGCCTTGGAGGCAGGTTTCTTTTCAGCAGCTTTTGGACCCATTTTTGTTTGTTAGTTTGTTAATATTTTTTTCGACTTTGAACAGGAAGTGAAATGTTAGTTTGGAAAAAGAAGTGAAAGATAGGATGTGGAAGGATGGTGATTTATATAGTTTTTTTTGTTGTGGTACTAAAGGGTTGATGAGACGCGTCTTTGATTTTAATCAAGTGGCGAGACGCTGTATGAACACAATATCAAAACGTCTAGGGGCAGCACACGGTGCGAAGGTTTTGGTCCCAATGCATTTTTTTGGCGTGTTTCTGTTGGGACTTTAGTGCTGTACCACAGGCGCGGGGCGCCACAATCAATTTTTTCTTTGATCTTATCAAGTTTTTGATTTGGGAGTTTGGGATTTTTGATTGATTGTCGGTATGGGCGGTCGGTCGGAATGCAGCTTTATCGCCTTTAAGATAAGTGGTAGTGGTGGTGGTGGTCAAATAGGTGATTCAACATTTTTTTAGCAAACTAGTAGAATAATGTAGTAATTGATAGAGAATTTTTCTGTGATTATAATGATATGATTTTTGTATGATTTCAACTGGTTTGTCAATAGTTGGTGTTGTCGGTTCTCCGACTGTTGTTGCGGCGGGTGGGTGAGCCGCACGCAGTTTCTGTGGTTTAGGTCGTAAAAATGTTTGTTTTTGAGCTGTAATAGTGTCACATGTGGTTTTTGTTGTATTTCTGTGTTGACTTTTGTGTTTTCTGTAGCTTTGTAGTATATGTATTGTATGTTTTACTGTATTTGTGTAGGTTGTGTGTCTTGATAGTATAAAGATTATTAGTCAGTACCATCATTCGGACCATGATTCTAGAACGACGAGTATATTACAACTAATATATACAATCACACACAGTGTTTCATATTACATGAATGTATAGAGATATCATCTTATGTTTTATGTCAGTTTGTGGCATGCAATGACCCAGTGGGCAAGTGGATGGTAGGTGTATGGTCAACCACCAGTGATTCGATCATATAGCATATACAGCACTACAAATGGAATAAAATGTAAATAAGCTGTTAAACGATACTGTCTGTAGATATCGGAATAAGATTATATTATGTATATATATGGTACAAAGTGCATTGAATGCGCTACGAATGGCTGCTAGGGACATACAACAGCCAAAAAACAGAGGAAACGGACTACAAATAGGTGAGATACTTAGACATGAGTATGGAATTGCACCGCAGAGACAAGTATACGCATTCGATATAATAGATAGAGCAGGGATGTATGAATGCAATGATGGGGCTCATGAGCCGCACGATGACTAGCCCAGGGCCAGGGCCAAGCGTCTACTGTTTTTTGCTTCTTTTTTTTAAAAAAGAAGACATCACCCCCCAGCGCACCAACCCTCGATCACATCACCGAATGCGCGTCACGCAATCAAGAAGGCGGTCGCGTCGTGGGACGGTGTTATCAAGAATCACGGTTGGCACACGGTGCGCCGTTGGGAGTTGGACAATCAAAATTTGATTGTCACAATCAACACGCGTACTAAGAGTGATTGTGAAAGTCCCAACTGGGTGAGCGTGCGCAACCCGCCGTCACACCAGCCAGCAAACCAACCTCCCAACAAAGAATTTTTAAAACATTAATTTGGTAACTCCATCACACGCGTCTCTTGATAGTGAACGAATCCAACTATAAAAGGTGTAGATTGTCCACATTTGTTAATTCTCATCTTTTTTCCATCTTCACTACAACTAACCAGGACAAAGTCCAAAAAAATATTAAGCAACTCTTACTACTCTCTTAACAACAACAACACATAACACAAAAAATGTCTGGTGGCAAATCCGGTGGTAAAGCAGCATCCGCAGCTAAAGCTTCAACTTCTCGATCCAGCAAAGCTGGTTTGGCATTCCCAGTCGGTCGTGTGCACCGATTGTTGCGAAAGGGTAACTACGCTCAACGAATTGGTGCCGCTGCTCCAATCTACTTGGCTGCTGTATTGGAATATTTGGCTGCCGAAATTCTTGAATTGGCTGGTAATGCCGCACGAGATAACAAGAAAACACGTATTATCCCACGTCACTTGCAGTTGGCCATCCGAAATGATGACGAATTGAACAAGTTGCTAGGTCATGTCACTATCGCCCAAGGTGGTGTCTTGCCAAACATCCACCAAAACTTGTTGCCAAAGAAGTCTGGCAAGGCTGCAAAGGGTGCTTCTCAAGAACTCTAGATAAATTATTTTTATTATTATTTAAGTTATTGTAATGTTTTATGTATTTCAAACAAAGTGGGTTTAACGTTATTGTTATCAAGGTGTCCATTCTTTAATAATCATGCATGCCGATTAGATGCCGCGGCTAATTGCTAAAATATCGCGATTAGCTTCTGTTGGAGGATCGATCGGTGAGGTTAAAGTGAGGTTATAACCAAAAGCGGGCTCTGCTGCTGCCGCCGGCACCTGCAAGTGATTAGATCGTGAATCACAATACGCATAAACCCGTAATTTTGGGTTGGGTGACCGAGACCACGGTGAAAAATTATCCGTGCCGATGAAAATTTTGGAGGGGTCTTAATACAAGAGATTTCCTTCGACATCCGTGATTATTTTTTTTTCTCTTCCCTCTCTCTTTTTTTTTTTCTACTGCCCCTATAACCGACGACCATGAGTAAAGAAAGTGGTAGTTCAGTTGCTACTTCAGCACCAGCAGCTACTGCTTCTCAACCTCAACCTCAAGAAGAACAATCAAAGAGTTCCACTACGGTATGTCAGAATTGCCAGACGTCAACAACACCACTTTGGCGACGAGACGAAAGCGGACAGGTACTGTGTAATGCATGTGGGTTATTTTTGAAATTACATGGCAAGAGGCGTCCTATTTCCCTGAAAACAGATGTTATCAAGAGTCGAAATCGTTCTAGATCTACTCATACTACTCAGCTTAAAGCCAAACGATCCGTACCCCCTCCACCGCCTCATCATGGCCATCATCCTCATATGATGGGAGTGCCACCACCTCATCCAGGCATGTATCATCCTCACCCTCATCATCCAATGATGCATCATCAACAATCACCATCTTTTCCGCCTCATCATGGCATTCCACCGCATATCCAGCAACAACAGCCTCCACAGCATCCGAATAGCCATCCAAATTCGCCAATGAGAGTGGTTCAAGATCACAATGGTAATCAACATATTGAGCACATGCCTACTTTACCTTCGCCAGGGTTTGCTGCTCACCAGCACCAGCAACATCAACACCCACAACAGCAGCAGCATACAGTTCCAAGTACTCCAAGCACAGTATTTTCATATCCAAATTCTCCTACATTGGCTCCATACTCACAACCTCAACAACCATCCCAACGATATCAACCTTTTGCAAACTCAACTCCAGCATCTGTAACCAATTCACCTAGACTAAATCCCTATAGCCATCATCCACCACCTCCACCACCACAACAACAACCACAGCACCCACATAATCTACCACAGCATGCACAACAACAGCAACCACAACAGCAACAGCAACAGCAACAAGGAGTGGTTCTACCACCTCCACGGCAGATACAGAGTACCACTAACTCACCAAATAGTGTTCCAGCAAACGGGTCACCACGATTGCCGTCATTATCACAATTAACACCTGGAACCGCGGCATTACCACAATCTCAACCCCAACCACAACCCAAATCTACGGCAGTATCAAATATGCTGACACCTCAATCACGTCCTCATTCCCCAGTGTCTTCGGAAAACAAGACCAGAGTCAAGCTAGAAAATAACCGTGGAGGGGCAATGTCCGAACAATTGCGACCCAAATCGCCAGTTGACAAGATCCCGGATTTGGAAAAGTCTGAGAAATCGAGGGTTAATGAGTTGGAGTTGGTTAACGATTTGTTACGATCTAGAATTACTCAATTAGAACAAACTGAACAAACTATGAAAAATCAATTAGACACCGCTAATCAAAAGATTACTGAACTAGAATCTCAATTACAACACCACAAACGATCTAACGATAACGAACAAACCAAGGATGTTGTTAAACGAATTAAAGTTTCAGATATTATTTAACTTGTATAGACTTATAGAACGAAAAACCAGAACACTCAGAGCGTGCGGCGACCTCCGATTCGCGGCTTACAGCTTGACGGCTCACCTAATCCGATAACCTGAAAGATCGGGCAATTACAGAACACGGGTCCTATCGGGCTAATCTCGGGATCATTTTCCAAGATGCGGCTCACAAGGAGTAAAATTTTTTTTTGGCATGTCTCAGATTGGCTAAAAAAGTCAGGTCGACCCGAGATACCGATAGTGATAAGAATAGCATGCAAAACCTCTAAATCCCGACCACATCCGAGACTTCGAGCCGAACAGCTCAAGGCGTTAGTAGGCAATTGGGATAAATAGGGCGCTGGCTATCTTATGCTGGTCCCGCTTTGTGCAGAGAAGGGCTAGAACGCTGATTTATACCCCCTCCGTCCCTGGTGCCTGTTCGGGTGTACGGTATGCCACGCTGCTGCGGATGTTGTTCTTTTTTAAAAAAGAACCAAAAACAGTAGATAACTGGCCTTCGGCTATCTGATAATTGCATTGGGTTTCCCCTAAACGATCAGAACCCCATCTTTGACCCCCCTATAGGGCACCACGCGAGGTGGAGCTCGTGTGAGCCGCACACGACGCTTTGGGTAGATATCTTTTTTTTTTCAAAAAAAGAAGCAAAAAACAGTGGATAATTGTAATTAACAGGTTCTAAACTATTCGATGGTGTCCACAGTTTTCGTTAAAAATCCCCGGAACATCGATTTACACCCCCTAAAGAGGCTCCACGTCACCAGGTGCCTGCCCTTCTCTCGCTTTTAAAAAGCATGCATCACGTGTATGGCACAGTTTCTATAGAAGAAGCAAAAGACAGTAGACAATTGGAATATAAAGACATCACTCTATCTATTGGAGCACTCGTTTTCCTTGAAAAATGCCCGGAACATCGTCTTTGCACCCCTAAAGGGGCTCCACTTCACCTGGTGCCCAGCGTTTACTGTTTTTTTTTTTTCTTTTTTAAAAAAGAAGAACATCACTGGGAGTCGAAATGTCGCCCTGCAAAAATCAGTCCAGTGTACTGTTTTCGCTTCTTTTTTAAAATAGAAGAACATACGTCTAGGGTTATGTCTTCTTTTTTTTTTTTAAAAAAAAGAAGCAAAAAACAGTCAACGACCGGGGTAACCTGAATACGCTGCACAAGGTGGGTCAATAGACATAGGGTTGCAGCTGCATGAGGTCATGCGGGGGTGCCGAACCCGAAATGCTGCCTGTCAACGGTTTGAGTGATAGTCCACAATTGACATCACCGCTTGCCAAGATAACAGAACACCAGAAGACGATGGGAATTGTCACAATACTATTCAATTATCTGGTCACCCTTGTGGCCGGAAACATTATAACGTCTAATATCAACGAGCAAATGTTCTATATGAACCATATGGTGAGTTTGAATGATTATTCCGGTTTCCAGACCTATATATCATCCTACCGTGACGACATGAATCTTTTTGTTTTAGATGGTAACACATCCAAACCGCAGTTTTTTGTAGTGCACAACAAGAATGTGTACAATAGTAGCATTGACCACGTTGATTTTGACATGGACAATGCCATTAACGCCACTGAACTCTTCTACGAGGGGGTAAATAACTCATTTGACACAACTGGCCAATGGGAGTTTGGTTTGAGTTCAGAAATTGGTGGCCCTGAGAACATTCAAGTGGATGTTGCCACTTAGGATGTCCTACCGGAGGGTCTTGTATGCTATTTAAAAACCACGCTTTGTCCGATTTTGCTGTTTTTGCAATTGGTACGAATTCTTACTTCGTAAATCACATGGGTTGCACCAGTTTCAGGGTGTTGGTTTCCTCCCAAGTAGAATGCAGCCAGTGCAATAACGGGGTAGAATGCTAGCTAGGGGTACGTAGGAATCACGTGCGAATCACGCTACCGTGGCTTTCTTCTTTTTTAAAAAAGCAGCAAAAACAGTGCTTCCACACAGAATCGAAATCCAAGCATCCCAAACGCACCGGAGCCGCTGGTCATGCGGCACGGAGTTGGGAGCACCCACCATCCCGCTTTCCGTGTGGCGGCGGGGGTTTTCCCCGGCTTTGCGACCCTCGATCGATGACCTAATGCACTCTCCGCTCGTCCGAACTTAGGTTACGTCTATGTTATATAAAAGTTGGACATGGCCAACCCACACCTCCTCAGAACCACACTATGAAGGACAAAAAGATAAACGATACGACTAACGAAATAATCCGCAAGCTGCAGAGCGGCGAGTCGTTGGACTCTTTGTTGGCTATTGATCTAACCATCGATTCGCCTGGCTCTCAGCTGGATTATTGCTGCAAAGGTGCGGCCAAACGATTTGCATATGATCATCTAATGAGAATTAACGAGCCAAAAGACGACGACAGTATATGGTACAGAAGAATCACCAGGGGCCGTCTACAGGCTATGCATGTCCTCAGCAACTCCACCATAGCATTAGTATATGAATCAACGTCGCTGTTTGAACCAAGATGGCTGTTGCGAAGGATAAAGGTGTGCGATGATGACGACGAGGAGTACTATTGGAAAGACTGGTACCACTCGTTGAGCCAGGCAGAAGATGATTATATCCAAAGCGATCAGAGGGATGTGTCTCTGGATGATATACTGACCTTGAAGGAACAGTTACGACTAAGCATGGATTCTAGTGCTTCCACTAGTACCACAACAAGTAGTGAGGAGAACGGCCGCCACTACTACAATATTCAACCTATTTATTCTCTCAAAGGCAACGGTGCCTCCAATGTATATATTTATGACCAGCCAGACACCATTAGCAATGACGATGATGATGACTATTGGAATAGATATGATAACGAAATATAATTTATTTAATCATCGATTTTGAGTTTTTGTGACAGTTTACCCAGTAGATTAATCAAGTCGTCCGTCTTGTCGAACACGGTGTTCAAGTCGTCATGGACTGTGGTCTCACTAAGGATGGGTGAAACCTTTCCAATTCGAATTTTGGCATCTGTGGTTTCAATTTTCTCATCCAGCTGGTTCAAGCGGTTGTCCAGTTTCTGCTGTAACCCGTTGATTGCTTCAGTCAAGTTGCGTCGTAACTCGCATAAATAACGATTGTGTAATTTACCTGAACACAACGCATCTTGGGTGGAACGACGGCATTGTTCCACCTCTGCTTTTAATGCCTGCATGTCATTCACCTGGTGTTGATATTGTTCTACCTTTGCCCTTAATGTGTGGATCTCATACGACTGCTGTTCACACGATTTAATACGTTCCAGCAACTCTGAAAAAATCTCTTCTTTGACAATGATATCGTAATCAGAGCTCATTGTTTTAATGGTTGTTTTTTTTTTGAGTTTTGAAATTACCAATGTGTTTCATTATATATACTACAAAAGTACTCTCCATATGGAAACTTAAGATGAAAGGTACTCATTTATAGCTTCCACAATAAGCAAGTGATCCTCATCCTGTCGCAGTCCACTTACCACAATAACACCAACGATACCCTCAATACCATTTACTCTGATTGGGAATCCACCACCGTGAAATGCATAATCTTGTTCACTAATTGCCATTGCTGAAATTGGCTTGTTTTCGGCTCTTGATTTACATCCCATGTAAAATGATGATCTTGCAAACCTCAGTACTGTGTTTTTCTTTCTATCGATCCATTTCTGGTTATCCAATGAAGTACCAGGCTTGGATAGGCAATGGAAAAATATTTGTCCATTATCTCTAGCAATTTGAATAGCCACTGCCTTTGGGTATGATTGGGCTTTTTGTCGTAACAAACATCCTAATTCGAATGCCACATTGGCATCAAATCTTGGCAAGATACATTGTTCTTCGTGCTTATCTAAGTCTGCAAGCTATATAAGGTGTTAGTCTTTGGTAACACGTAAACACTTACTGGATAATCGATTGATAGTGACATCTTTTTGAATTCTTGTTGATGTGTCTACACCGGACTGGTGAATTGTAGTTATTTAAATAATCCGATACCGATCCCGATGGCCGATTCACCGCCACTGCCGGATTCTCCAATTTGGTTTCCGATGCAATGTATGATGTGCGGCTTGATGTGCGGCTCAACATCAAGCAAGAAAAAATTTAAGTATATTTAATTTTCAAAAGGCATATATATATATATAGTTATATATTATGTTCATATTTTAAAGCAAAAGTTAATATAGCATGACAAAACCAAGCGCAATTGCCATAACTCCAGTGATGGTAACTTTTGAAGCGGAGCCTTGCAGAGGAACTGCTTCCAATGAAGTTGCTTGAGCAGCAGATTCCGGTGTTTGAATGACATTTTGTCCACCACTTGCTGCAACGACTCCTCCTCCTGCTCCTCCAGTGGAAGCACCGCCAGCTCCAGCGGCTCCTCCAGCAGCTCCGCCAGTAGCACCACCACCACCAGCTCCTCCTGTGGCAGCTCCAGGAGCTCCTCCAGTAGCACCACCAGCACCAGGAGCTCCTCCAGCAGGTCCGCCAGTAGCAGCTCCAGGAGAACCGCCAGCACCACCAGCACCACCACCGGCTGTACCAGCTTTGCCAGTTCCACCAGCACCTCCACCAGCACCTCCAGCAGCAGTACCAGCAGCACCAGCTTTGCCAGTGGCACCAGCTCCACCACCTGCGCCACCACCTGCGCCACCAGCTGCGCTACCAGCACCAGCACCAGCACCGGCACCACCGCCTACAGCACTGGTAACTATGTTCCCTTCATTGCCAGCAGCAGGTGCCGGAACAATGCCAGTAGCGCCCAATGCACTCATAATATTTCCCCCGCTTCCAGCAGCTGCCGGAACAATGCCACCTCCAGGGGCTCCAGGAATGCCAATGGTTCCGACAACAGCAGTTGGAATATCAGGATTAACTCCCGAAGGACGGGCAATTGAGATAGTCGAGGCTCCAGGAGCAACTGGAATTGCAGGATTAGCAGGGACACCTGCTCCTGAGGTTGGAATTGGAGCGACTGGGATTACCGAGGTTGCTTTAATTGGATATGCTGTTCCCATAGGTACTCGACTGGCTGCCGGAACTGGTACCAATCTTGTCGTGGTTGAACAAACTACACTACCAGCTTGATTGGTAGTTGTGTATGATTGGCAAACCTGTGTAACTAGTGGTGGATTCGCTGGAACTGTGTAAGTACACCAAGGAGACTGTACTGTAACCAGAGTGTTGGATCGACTGGTAGTAAATGTTGTACATCCAGTTGCCAAAACACAGTATGGACATGGAGTCGTGAAAGTGGTACATGCAATATTACAGTTTGTCAATGTGACCACAGGCATGGTCGGACAAACTGCAGTGGTGGTCAGTGCACATTTACCAACTGCACATTCCGTAATGACTTCTGTGTATGTCAGCCTTGGAGCAAGCCAGCAATCGACAAACATTCCAGCAGTTAGATTGATATTTATCGGTAAAATGATACTAACCCCCAATGTAAGGTTTGAATTCGCGGAAACTCCAAACGATGTGATAAGACCTGGTTCCATAGCTGTATATCCTGCCACTGAAATATCCAATGCAGGGGCCTTATTGATTGCTGGAGATATCAATCCTGTACCAGCGTTGGCACTGGCACTGGCATTGACACCGGCATTAGCGTTGGCACTGGCACTGGCATTGACACCCGCATTAGCATTGGCGTTAGCATTAGCATTAGCATTAGCATTAGCATTGGAGCTAGCATTCACACCGGCATTCGCATTCGCATTGACACCAGAATTTGCACCAGCGTTGGCGGTGGCATTTACACCAGCCGCAGCATCCACACCAGCATTAGCATTCGCACTGGCATTAGCACCTGCAGCCGCATTCGCACTGGCATTAGCACCTGCAGCCGCATTCGCACTAGCTGCTGCACCTGCACCTGCGCCTGCAGTAGCGTTAGCAATAGCTGCAGCAATAGGATCAATGCTAGCATTCCCGGCAGTGACTAGAGCAGGGTCTCCAGTAGCGATCTGGCTCATTGGACCAACAGTAGAATTCGCAGCAGCAGGATTTTGGCGAGCTGTATTTGAGCCGATGGCAGGCACAACTGGATCTGTAACATTTGCACCATTTGGAAGAACTGTGTTTGATCCGATAGCAGGCACAACCGGGTCTGTAACATTTGCAGCA
Organism: Blastobotrys proliferans; assembly: GCA_003707485.3. Taxonomy (NCBI): domain Eukaryota; kingdom Fungi; phylum Ascomycota; class Dipodascomycetes; order Dipodascales; family Trichomonascaceae; genus Blastobotrys; species Blastobotrys proliferans. Next base: position 51,841 of record PPJI03000060.1, read on the forward strand.
TTGGGAAGAGCAGTATTTGATCCGACAGCAGGTTCAACTGGGTTTGTAACATTTGCATCAATTGCAGCGCCACTTTCAGAAAGACCACTTGGGGCGATGATACTTGGAGCAGTACCATTTGATGGCGCTGCGTTTGAAATGTCTCCCGAAGCCAATCCTGGTATAGCTGTAGCAATATCGGTTCCATTAGGTACGGCAGTGCTATCAACCAATTGGTCAATAGAAATACCGGGTAGTTTGTTGGACGTTTCAGGAACCGGTGAGCTAGCAGTGGGTTCAACAAGAGTGTTGGCAGTGCCACTACCAGTGCTGTAATTCGGGCCCAAACTGGATTCTAAACGATTCGCAGTTCCTGATGTCATACCCGCATCTGAAGCATTGATCGTGGCAGAGATAGGTGAGCCATCAGTCAAAAGCGTAGCTGAAAACCTTGTATCAGTGTCAACAGAACCATAGCTAGCAGGGTCGCTCCCATTTGTTTCCGAACTTGCTTGCAACGAAGGAGTCACACCCTCTGTTGGAACTTGGGTTGGGTTTGTCAGCAAAGGACCCGTTGTGCTGTCTTGAACAGAGGAAGATCTTGCTGTTACACCCTCTGTTGGAACTTGAGTCGGGTTTGTCAGCGAAGGACCTGTTCTACCCTTTCGAACAGAAGAGCTTGTTTCGAGCCCTGACTCTGAACTGAAATGCTGGATGGATTCGCTAGACGAGCCACTTTCAGCTAAGAAACCCGTTGGAGATGACTGAGCCATTCCACTGGGCGTACCACTGGCGCCTGTGGAACCTCTACTCGAGAGAAAGGATTCTCCTGTGGAGACAGAAACTGCATTGGATGCTCCTGTGGAGACAGAAACGACATTGGATGCACCTCGAGTCTGTGCCCCAGAAGAACCTCCACTGGAGGGAAAAGAAGCTTCCGTTGAAAGAGAGACAGAATTGGAAGCACCTCGAGTCTGTACTCCAGCAGATGACTGCACAGAGAATTCCGGCAACAGGTCTGTGAGATCAAGAGTGCCAACTGTCGGAATAGTCAAGTGAGCAGACGAACTTCGCTGTTGTGTACTTGAAAGTATACCTTCGGTCGGAACATCCGTAACTTCAAGAGGTGGTGACTGGCTCTGGGACTGGGACTGGGCAGCAGCAGACGATGAAACTTGAAACTGAGTTTGGGTTTGAGCCGCAGATGACGAGGCTTGGGTTTCAGTTCGCTGTCCGGTATCAGTAGCCAAAGACAACACTAATGAGGAAGATTTTGATATCGGTTCCACCTGAGATGACTGTACTGCTTGGGAATCAGTCAGAGAAGACGGAACTTGAGACTGTACCAATTGAGACGACTGTACTCGGGAATCAGTCAGGAAAGATGGAAGTCGTGGCTGTACTTGACTCGTTGATGGCTCCGACCGACTAATTGACGGCTTCGACTGTACCTGACTCATTGATGGCTGCGATTGAATCTGACTCATTGATGGCTGCGATTGAATCTGATTGGATGATAACAGTCGAGTCGCCTGATCAGTCTGCGGTGAAACTTCAGATGAAAGAGCTTGGGAAGCAAGGCTAGTTTGTGGTCGCACTGCTGATGAACGAGCTTGGGAAGCATGGTTAGTTTGTGATCGTACTCCTGATAACATACCTTGAGTAGCCCGACTATTCTGTGATTGAACCTCGCTGGATTGCGACTGTCCTTCAAACTGAGTCAGGGATTGCACCTGACTGGCTTGTTGAGTCAGGGCTTGCGTCTGGCTAGTCAATGGGTTCTCAGATTGCACCTGTGACTGCACTGCTTGGGATTGAGCCTGTCTGGAGAGCTGGGGAGCTAGAGATGTTTGGGCTAGAGTCCGTGATTGAACCGAAGAGAGAGTGCTTCCAGCCCTAACACCATCTTGAGATTGAGATTGCAATTGACTATCGGACTGAACAACAATGGAACCTTGTTGCTCAATGCCCCCGACTTGACCAGGGTCGACCGGGAGTTGCCTTTTGAGCACATTATCACCAATTACAAGATGACCATTGCCACTGGCCAAACAAATTGCCATTGCTAACGCAACAGCAAACTTTGAAGCATTTAGTATCATTCTTTTGCCTGGAATTTCCTTCTAATAATACAAGCCAGGTATTGTTGGAACACTACTAAAACAAAAATGATTTGAGTAACGATTGTGTTTGTTTTTGAATAAATAAACGAAAGGCAAGATTGAAGATTTAATGAAATTTGTCAACGATGGCGATTATATTACGATTGAAAGAAAAAAAAATAGAAAGAAAAGAAAAATCGAATTCAAGAAGATTTGAACGGGGTTATATAATATTTTTGAAAATGCTTATAACTCAAAAACTACACTGGCATCGATCTAAAACAACAACAATAATAGACTTTCAATGGGACTTAGTCGAATGGGATCATGTTTACGATGCACAATTAATAATTCTCATGTTGAATAAAAAGTGGGTAAGCTATGTCATTGCCAAACTGACAGTTCAAAGTGCTACTAAATACCGGAAAAGTAAATTCAAAAGCTAAATGGCAGTTCAAGAGAAGAGGCGGCTGGGGTCCAGAACTGCAATTCACTAACAATGCCTCAACGAGAAGAATAATCAAATATTCTAGTGACTGCATGTTGCATCAATGTCAGCTAAGGGATACATAAACACCGCGAATTATAAAGTTTTTTAATTCTGAATCAACAACCAAAATACAAATGCAAAATTATATCCCGCCCCCTTCCATACAACAAATGTGAGACAAACGGATGATCCATTGAAAACGCCTACTCCAGTGTCTTCCAACCACCAGCAATATAATAGTGAAATGAAAAAGGCATTGACAAAACATGACTGAGTGACAGATATTTTTGGCCATAATCAAGTAAGTCAAAAATAGAAATGGCGGGATACCTTTTCTAACAGCAAAAGTTTATCTCATTCTGTGAACACAGACCTGAATCTGATATTTCTCGCCATACATGAACCTTGATTTTCAGATGTTATTCTCAATCAGCAATACACCCCACGATACAAAAAAAATTTGGACGACACCGGAATCGAACCGGGGACCTCGCGCATGCTAAGCGCACGTGATAACCAACTACACCAGACGCCCTTTGGGACTTGTTGAAAAATTTCGTCGCCGATCCATGTTAAATTCAAAAATTACGATCTTTCAAAAATTGTACCAGGTTTGGACATACCAAAGGCAGCGAAAATGAGGTTCGTGAACAGGTGTACTGAACTTTTAGTCTCACAACATCACCTGTATAAAATAAATGGATTTAAATAAATAAAAAAAGAAGAAAATGAGTCCACTCCAAAGCTAGAACAAGCACCAGGGTTTGGATTGGGATTGCGATGCCAGTTGACTTCAAAAATTCCATAGTGATTAACTTGGAGAATATGTATAGATTTAACAATATACTCAAGCAAGAGTACTAGGGTTTCGGGCCAGAAACGGACCATGCTAGTCCTAATTGTGTTCTAGTGCCTATAGTCTGTCAGAATACCGTATATATCAAGTTAGCTAACCCATAACCCCAATGCTTTTCGAGATATCTGACGTATAGGGAAACGGGTCAAACATTTTTGTTCATCTAGAGCACTATGTAAACTAGTCAATGCCGTAAATCAGCGATATTTGTATTACAATTTCAAAGCTTCAGCTACGAATTGGTTTTCTTCTATTGTATGCTGCTTCTTTGTACCAGCAGCAACAACGGCACTAGGGTCACGACCAACATATTGAACTTTCCAGCCAGAATAGTCAGTTTGTTGCAAAGTAGTGGCCAACCGTGGTTTCACAAAATCCCAAGCACCAGCATTCAGTGGTTCTTCTTGACACCACACAATTTCAGACAAGTTTGGATAAGACTGAATAACTTCCTTCAATCGAGCAAATGGGAATGGGTGTAATTCTTCCAACTTGACCATGGCGATATCCTTGATTTGATTCTCTTTTCTGGCCTTGTGAAGTGTAGCATAAACTTGGCCACTGCATAGAATCAACCGAGAAATGCTTTCTTTTGGATTGATAGTACCGTTGGCATGCTCTACATCTTCCAAAACGACTTGGAAGTTTTCAATATCGGAAAACTCAGAAATTGGAGACCGTGCCAAAGGATGTCGCAATAGTTGTTTTGAGAAAAATACAACCAATGGCTTTCTAAATGCTCGATGCATTTGACGTCTCAACACATGGAACAAGTTGGAGGAAGTCGTTGGGTAAACCACTTGAATATTGGCATCCTGATGTTGTCGTTCCAACTTGTGACTGGATGGGAACTCTCTTGGATCCTCGTTACCCAGTATCAAAAATCGTTCCAATCGACCAGACGAGTGTTCACTAGCCTGACCATCAAACCCATGCGGCAATGAAAGAACCAGCCCACTCATTTGAGCCCATTTGGATTCACCGGCTGCAATGAATTGATCAATGATTACCTGGGCAGTATTGGCAAAATCACCAAATTGTGCTTCCCACATAACCAGCGCATTTGGATTATACAAGGAATAACCATATTCAAATCCCATCACACCGTATTCAGACAAGGAAGAGTTGATGAACACCACCTTGGCTTGATCTCCAGACAAGTGTTGCAAGGGAACATAAGGTTTTTCAGTAACCTGGTCATGCAAGACAGCATGTCTTTGGGAAAAAGTACCCCGTTCAACATCCTGACCTGAGACCCGGACATGATATCCTTCCATAGCCAAAGTGCCAAATGCCATGGCTTCACCAGTGGCCCAATCCACAATGCCATCGTCAACATTTTTAACTCTGGTATTCAAAATTCGCTTCAAATTTCGATGTAGTTTAAAGTTCTTTTCATCGAATGTGCTACTCATTTTGCCAACATATTCTGCAAAGTCTTTGGTGACATTGGTAGGAGTTGGTGGAATATACTCGTTTGCAAGCTCCTTTGGTGTTTTAAAACCTTCCCAAGCAGCACTTAGCCATTCCTTAGCAGTTGGTGTATAGTCCTTTGATTGCGTAAAGGCATCATCTAGAGTCTGCCACACCCACTTTTTGTGGTCATCAATTGACTGTTGAGTAAACTCTCCACTGGCGACCAACTGTTCAGCATACGCGTCCAGAGCGGTGCGCTTTTCCTGGATTTGTTTATACATGAATGGTTGAGTGAAACTTGGTTGATCAGTTTCGTTGTGACCGTGTTTTCGGTAACAAACCATGTCAATGATCACGTCGCTGTTGAAAGTAGCTCTCCATTCTGCAGCTAGTTCAAAAATGAAGATGACCGCCTCGATATCGTCGCCGTTAACATGGAAAATTGGAGCATCAATGCTCTTGGCAATGTCAGAAGGATAAGGAGTAGATCTAGAAAATCTAGGATCAGTGGTGAACCCGATTTGATTGTTGATGATAATGTGGATGGTACCACCAGTTGAATACGATGGCAGGTTATGCATGCCAAACGATTCATAAACTACACCCTGGCCGGCAAATGCTGCATCACCATGCAACAGTACCCCCATGGCACGTTTACCTTCGGACTCGTCATTCTTGTAATGTTGAATAGCCCGGGTTTTGCCCAATACTACCGGATCTTCTGCCTCCAAATGCGAAGGATTTGCAACTAGAGAAAGGTTGACCTTTTTGCCTGAAGGGGTTGGTCGAACGTAATTGGCTCCCAGATGGTACTTCATATCGCCGGAACCTTCTTCAGAAATAGCAGAGCCGGTGAATTCAGAAAAGATGGACTCATTTGGTTTACGAATGACATTACTCAACATGTTCAAACGGCCACGATGTGGCATTCCAATAACAACGTCCTCGACGCCCCGTTCAACAGAATGGTCAATCAGCGCCTTCATACCTGGCACCATTGTTTCACAACCTTCCAAACCAAACTTTTTGTCATTTGGGAACTTGCTGGTTAGGTACTGTTCAAACTGGGTGGACCAAATCAAACGGTCCAGAATCATGTTTTTACGTGTTCTGTCAAATCCATACGGTTTTCGAATTTCAACACGTTCACGAATCCAATCACACTTGAAACGGTCAGGATTGTGAACAAATTCAATACCATAACTGCCGCAGTAGATTTGTTTAAGTTGGTCGTACAGCTCTCTCAAGGTTAAAGTCTCGACACCCTGGGCTTTGACCCATCTCAAAATACCCGGACCTAAAGTGATTTTCTTATCCAAATCCTTTTCAGTCCACCCGTAATACTCTAGGGTCAGTTCTTTGGGAGTGTTTTTTGGATTTGATCCAAAATTGATTCCCAATGGATCGATCATGGCAATGCTATGGCCCCGGACTTGGAAAGCCCTGACCATTAACTGTGCCTTCATATGATCCACCAATTGTTCACCAGACATATCCACAGAACCTCCTTCACCAGGCATTGTACTAGGTACCCCACCAGATGCAACGGGAATGTTTGTTGGAGGCCGATAAGCTTCCTTTGCAGGAATCTTTTCATTTTTCATATTTGCAAAATAGTCTCTCCATGATTTGTGGACAGAGTTTGGATCTTCTAAATAAGCTTGGTACATTTCATCAATGTAGTTGACATTGCTAACCTGCATAAAGTTGTCCGTCTTTTAGGGGTTAGTGGCTTTGTCTAAGGACAATTGTACCTACGGAATACACACGTCTAGCAACTGCTGCGGCTGCCACGCCATGTCTATGAGCTGCCAATCTAGGAGTAACCAAACGGGTTTTAACCATATGTTTACAAACTGCTCTGAGCATATCTAAAAAGTCGTGTTCTGTAACAACAATGAAAGAAAAAGTTGGGGAAAAGGATGCGATCGGACGATGACGATGCACGACTTTGCGACTTTGCGGAGTCTTCCATGCTGATTCCGAAACCTCCGACGTTAGCGTTGCAATGCAAACTTGCAATTTTTGGGTCGAGAAGAAGCAGCGGTATTGTAAGCTCAACAGAAAAGCAAATGAGCAGTTCTGTGCACAGCATAGCACGGAGAATCGCAATGGCAGGAAAAGAGTAGCTTGTCCGTATACTTTTACACACACTGTATGGGAAGACCAATTGGAGAGTCATAGAGAAAAATGCCAGAAAAAACCCAGAATTCCGACTGAACCGTGGCATGTGAAGGATATTAACGTCGTAGGCTCTGATGATGGTGTCACCAGTAGCAGTGGCAGTGAAAAGATTGATTTGGAACGATGGAAACCGATAATAGAGCAAGTCTACGACACAATTACTGAAACAGTGGAACGGGAGGTGAGGAATGACGAAGGGTTGCAAGAGCGATTGGCACAGGTGTCCAACAAGAAGCATGCGGCCCAGCAAGCGTCTCTCATTGGCAATATGGGAGATTTGCTAAACGGAGGAGTTATCGCAGAATTTGGATGTGGTCGAGGCGAATTGTCACGATATATTTCAAATGCTCGCAAAATAAGAGGATTTCGTGACCAACAGTACTTGATGGTTGATCGAGCGAGTCCGCGACGTAAATTTGATAGCAAGATTGAGCTCGAGGACAATGGATCAGTAGAGCGATTGATTATAGACATCAAAAACCTGGATCTTGGTCGGGTTCTCAAACAACCAAAATTCGAAGGTAAGGATTGCACGATCGTGTCGAAACACCTATGCGGGTGTGCTACGGATCTAACACTGGAGTGCATCGCCAAAGCACAGCTTTGTTTGACGCCAATTCGTGGATTGTGTATAGCATTGTGTTGCCGCCAGTTATGTACATATGAAACGTTTCCAATGCTAGGGAGACAGTATCTGGAATCGAAGGGCATCATTAAAGAAGGATTTTCGTCTCTGATCAAGATGACATCGTACGCAGTAATGGGCAAAGGCAGAGGGAATGAAGATGGCCAAGAAGACCTTGAACGCACTCAATTGGGGTTGAAAGCCCGTCGAATAATCGACTATGCCCGGCTTTTGTCAGTAAGGCAAATTTTTCGTACCGCAAGGCTGGTCGAATACGTAGATTCCACAATATCGAGAGAAAACGTTTGTATAATAGCAGCTATATAACGTAACTATTTTACCAAAAAAAAAAAAGTCCTTAGACCTTCATTTCCTTCAAACCGTGCTTCCAGAAAGTAAAGTATGGAGTGACACCATCTTCTCGATAGTCAAGCAAAGCAACCATTCCGTCTGGGTCCATATTTTCACCAGTGAAGAATTCGTAGTTCTTGAATTTACCAACGATCTTTTTGGCATAAGCTGCAGCATCCTTTTCGAATTTCTCAACTTCGTCCGGCTTGTTTTCTTGCAAGTAAGCCTTGACTGCCTTCATGTAACCTTTGAGGTGGGTCAAGTAAGACTTCTTGTCAAACGCAGTTTCTTGTAGACGGAAAGCATTAACCACGTTGTTAACTTGTTGTTTGGTGTCATCGACCTCTTCGCCGCCATCTTCAGCTGATGGATTAGCACCGATGTCTACGTTGTCACCTCCAACAGTGATCATAGCACAGTCGACTTCGTAGACAATGTTGTCAACTTCCTTCAATGGGAAACTGTCGGATGCCATTTCGTCGCCTGTGATTACGTCCTGATTACTCAATTGTTAGCATACTGCAGTGTGGCATTGACTTACAGTGTAGATAATCATTTTCAGTTATTTGTTCTTTGATGTTCGCTGTTTGCCAAAAGGATTGCTTTGAAGGGGAAAATTTTTTTTGTTTTCCACACACGCACACACGATGTTGCAGCCGCCGACGAACTGCCGGTATGAAATTTACTGTGGTGCTGGTCTGACATTTACGCTCGGTGTTTTTTGCTTTAAAAAAAAAAGAAAAGAAGACGTATAGGAAGAAGAAGAAGAATAGTATAGTTCAGTTATGAGGTGTCTATACCAATTAAAATTGCATTGGCTTACAGGCGGCTAGGGCCAGGTGTGGTGTGGACCTTGAAGTGGATTCGCCTAATGCATGGTTATCAACCGCTGCAACAATATGTCAGTGACAGTTCAGAATATGTGGTTGCTGAACGAGCAATACTTCTAAGGGGAAGATGGAAAAGTACATTGACTAGAAGAATACTGCAACATCTTGTCATGTGTGCGGCGCCCCTGCATCTCCAAAACATGGTCTTTGAGTTCCAGAACGATCCTTGGATTCAAACACGGTGCGGGTGAACTGCGATTGCAGTGTCTCTTGCCATTAAGAATTCGACAAAAACTATCCAAACTATCAAAGAGGTAGGCACACGGGTGTACACCATCTGTATTAAATGAACGAATCTAAATAAGAATAAAAAAGCTTAGATCCTCATTTCCTCCAAACCGTGCTTCCAGAAAGTAAAGTATGGAGTGACACCATCTTCTCGGTAGTTAAGCAACGCAATCATCCCCTTTTGGTCCATTGATTCACCGGTGAAAAATTGGTAATCCTTGAAGTTAGCAAGGACCTTCTTGGTTAAAGCTGGAAATTCCTCTTCGAATTGTTCAACCTCTTCTGGTTTGTTTTCTTCCAGGTATTTCTTAACTGCCTTCATGTAGCCTTTGATGTAGGCCATGTACGCCTTTTTGTCAAAGTTCGTTTCTAATAATCGGAAACTGTAAACAAGGTTGTTGACTTGTTCCACGTCATCATCTTGACCTTCAGCTGAGTTATCAGCCATGTCTACATCACCCCCTTCCTTTATATTGATCATTTGACTGTCGACTTCATAGGCAACGTTTCCAACTTTCTTCATTGGGTGACTATCGGAGAACATTTCGTCACCTGACAAGACATCCTATTTGCACAATTGTTAGCATACTATAGTATCATGTTGGCATACTTTGTAGATAATCATTTTCGTTTAGTTCGTTAAAATCATTGCTCTGGAAGGGGAATACGTCCTGTTTTTATACCATCACGCAGGATGCCCGGCAGGTACGAACCATATATGTATTGATCTGCCGGTGTTTTTTGCTTCTTTTGTTTGCAAAAAGAAGTCGAATGGAATGAAGAACAACAGTAATTCTATTGCGGAGCGTCTATATCAACTAAAATTGCTTTGGCTTCCAGGTGAGACCGTCTTCGCAGTTTCCAAGCACTGGCGCGTCTACTGGCTTGAAGTGGCCGCCGCCGACAGAGCCACTGAGATGGAAGAAGTACATGACCTGAGTCAAGGCATTGTCATCATCACACCAGATCTTGACAGAATTGGTGCCAAACTTGGAAGACAATGCCTTCTGGATGTCATCTACCGAATGCTGTGCAGTTTCCGACGGCTCGATTCCGGCTTCCTTGAGCCATTTGGCGGTAGGCAGACGATCGTATAGCGCAACTGAAGTAGTGTAATAGTCCACAGCGTTCTGGAATTCGTCCTCTGGGGATGAATAGCAGTCTGGTCCCAGAGTTCTCATACAACTACCGTGTTTGTTGAATTCGTGGATCCACATGTCGGAGTTTGGTCCCGTGACATTGGTCCAAATTTGGTTCATTCTGTCGAGCAACCTTTGGTTACCAGAGTTCTTCAACACAGCAACTGGGTCCTCAATATACCATTCTGGTCTGCAGAATTGGTCAAAGTCGTTGTTGCACTTGTTGCTCCAGGTTCCGTGTAGTGTAAAGTCATTTTCTGGCCCACAAGCAGGCTTATAGTCCCACAGTTGAGTGGACATGAATAGACCGAAATCCGATTCTAAACAGCATGTCTCATTTTTGCCAGTAGTAGTACATGAAAATGGCGAATTGATTGGACATTGTTCATGGTAATCTGAGTGTAAATGTGGTGGTCTAAAGCCCCCGGTGGCAGCAGCACACGATGCGGCTCCTGCTACAACACCGACAGCAGTTAAACCTTGTAGAGCGAGATGGATCTTCATAATTCTTGTTCTATATAAAATCTGGGGGAGATAGAGAGGAAAATTGATGCTTATATATGCATAACGGGAAGTGGAGTCCAATAAATTGTTTTAGGGAGTACTTTGACAATGGAAAACGGTTGAATTGTGCCAATGATTGGTATCTTGTTCCACATCGGCCACCGTCGGAGTTGGAGAATCCGACGACGTCTGAGTCCGCTAACAGCATTAGGGCGTAACATCCGGCTGCGGAGTCAACCGGAAACCCGAAAATACGACTGCTGATTAACGGGTTGCATGATCGATTAGTGCTGTAAAGGAGCCTAAAACGAAAGGTGCTCTGCTTTGCTAAATTGGTAAAAGAACAGGTTTTAAAAATGTGTATATTTATCCTTTAGAATCGAAAATATCTAGTGTGCTACTGCACCTTTCCGGAAGTATGCAGACGACGACCCGACGACCGGCCACCGGCGACTAACAGGCCGGCGGCTGTGCGGCTTCTTTAATTATGAAGACTTTGGCTTCCAAGAGAACCCGTCTTTGCATGATGAACCAGCGTCCAGGGCATCGATTGGTTGGAATGTTCCGGTAGCAATTGAACCCTTGAGCTTAAAGTAGTACATGACCTGGTTCAGTGCGTTGCTGTCATCACATTCCAGTTGGACTTTTTGGACACCCAATTGACCTGCCAGAGCCTTTTGGAAATCTGCGACATTGTAGGTTTTGGAATCAGATGGTTCATAACCTGCAGCAGTCAACCATTCGTATGTTGGCAATTCTTGCCAGACAGCAACAGAAGTCTTGAAAAAGTCAATTGCAGTCTGGTTAGCTGCACCTCCGCTGTAGCAGTCTGGGTTCAAAGTTTCCATGCAAGTGCCGTGTTTGTTGAATTCATGTTCCCATAGTTCGGAATCTGGAGCACCAGAGTTCTTCCAGATTTCGTTCATGGTATTCAACAAGTCAGATTCACCTTGAAGTACTGCTTCAGCGTCGCTGATTTCCCAGGATGGGTTACAGTATTGGTTATACCCGCCATCGCATGTGTCTGGCCACAGGCCGTGTAAAGTGAACTTATCAGCTGGACCAGTAGCTGGGTTGTAATCCCAAAACTGGGTGGACATCAAGATACCGTTAGTGGCCTCCATACAGCAACCGTCTTGTGCTCCACTGGAACAAGACAATTGCTCAGTAGAGCATTGTTCATGAGAAGGAGAACTCAAATCTGGAGAAGTGAAGCCAGCTCGTTTGATGATTCGAGCATTTGGAGCACATAAACCCAGTTGGGTCAAGGTAGCTAAGGTGACTAAAGATTCGAATTTCATTGTTGGTTGTAGTAGTCAAAAAGATCCAATTGGCCTTGTATTTATAGTTTTTGGATCAAAGAACCATTCGGCATTCCAAACAAACCAACGTGCCTGAATCAGATTGTTTCCAGAGATTTACTAAATGCAAGGCATGAGCATGGTGGTGCGGAGATGGTTTCAATTTTAAGCCAAAGAATACGTAGAATTATATCAAGTTCCGTCGTGTTGCTACGGATTCCGTCGCATTGCTACTCTTACCCCTGCGCCGCACCATCCGTCTACACTAAAAGAACAAACCTTATCATCACAAAATTGCATTTTCGACAGACAAATGTAAGGCACCTGATAAAAAACACTTGAATAGAGATAGAATTTTGATATCTTAGCTTAGTCTTAGAACAGTAGGGCGGTGAGGCGGTTTATTTGAACTTTCTGCACCAAACCGGCATGACATGGCATTAATTGAAAAATAATACTTGAAAATTTCAAACAGGCTTGACGATCAAAAACCGAAAACGAACGCCGAAAAAACCAAATGCAAGAACCAATAACAACAGAGGTCCCATACCTGTGTTGGCAGGGGTACCCCAAACATATCGTGGAAACGTGACTTTCACGTGAGAAATCTATTAAGTACCCCTATTCTAAGACAAAGCTTGAAGAAAGATCTTCAAATACCCACTCTAAAGAGATATGCGCAGAGTATAACATATAAAAGGTCAGCTGGACATTGTGTCTGGTACCTATTTAGGACAGTAGCCCAAAAAATTATTTTGTTTACTTACCAGCGTGCCGGAAAATTGAATAAAAGGTCATTGAGTAGCCCGATAGTGAAGATAACGATACTCTACTCTAAGCCACCCTCACTGGTTGGGCTTGCTTGCGGTATCCTACATGCGTTTATATGTATGCGAAGTGTTGTTAAACCCGAACAATGTTTTTCAAGCCATTATTTTAAAGCAACCATCATCTCGCCACTCCTTGCACTCGCAATCACAAATACTCGGTTGAAGGCGACAAAAATAAAAATAAAAAAAAAACACCTCACCCACCGGGTAAATTGGGTCTCGAAACTTTCTAGGAAACTAAACTTAATTAGCTATAAAGATAGTCAACATGATTAACAACACATCCATCCTCCCCTCCTCCACTTTTTTTTTTGTTTGTTCTCCAAAACAGAAATACGGAACGGCACAATTAGTGTAAAACCTGTGAATTGCAAAAGGGGGGTTGGGTGCATGCATGCATCATCAATAATATTGCTCAAAATATAATTTCTGTAGAGTTCAAATCTGATTGATTGATTTTACACGAAGCTGCCCCTCTTTTAGCCCATCACACAACTGTCAAAATACTCATGCCGTAGGGGTCCTGAAACGTTCCCAACTTGTTTACAGTGTACTTTCGTAATGTTCATGCAGCAATCATCACGTGTGTGTGTGTGTTCAAAGATTCCCCTCTCATACCTTCATAGCAGGGAGATTTCTCTTCCCCCAAGTCGTTGATTCTAACTTAGTATCGAACTAGCAAAAGGTCACACAATTTTAGTTAGCTAGTGCTGGCTATATCATGCAAATAGAATAATTTAACATATGCTTAGAGACAAAAGAAAATGCCCTCCCCTCCAGAAACCAGAACCGTATGCACTGCTCCTCCTCCTCCTGTAGTTGGCAAGAATCTTACGTACTGAATTTGGGAAAGGGCATAAGTTGACCGTTGGCAAAATGTCTACTAATTACTGCGGGTATCTGCACCTAAACTACAATCATTCATGCGATTTTGGAGGTTTGACAAGCTTACCTTTTCTTTTTTTATCTACCTTCTCTCTCACTTCTCTCACTTCAAATAAATAGTCGCATAAATTCCCTCAATCGACTTTTTTTTTGTATTTTCCCTTAGATTTTGATCTTTTTATTTTACATTTCGAACAGTTATTGGGGGAGAATATTTTGCTTTGAGAAGACAGATAAAATAAAAAAAAACAGTCCAACCTTCATTTCAAATACCTTGTGTTCATTCTTTTGAACTAGACAACATCAACACACACACACACTGTCAACCACATATTTCATTCCTTTTCCTTTTGCAACAACACCCTCACACATCCACAACAAAATAATGGGTTCAAAAACTGAAGTTCAGACACTGACGCCAGAAGAACAACGGCTATACCGAATGTACGGAAAACTCCCGTCAAGATCCGACATGCTCAATAAAAAGCTCAAAGATCGCAAGTACTTTGACTCGGGTGATTATGCATTGAGCCAAGCCGGTAAAGCTTCGGCCATTGGCGTAACAAGTGTTGGGTCCAAACATCCAAATCCTGATACGATTCCACGAGGTGGTTTGTCTCCTCCTCTTGGTGGCCACAATGATAAACGAAAAGTTAAACGTTGAATTGATTGGTATTTTTATTATTGCATGCATTTTCCGTTGTTTTTTTGATGTCTTATGATCATTTATTATTTTATTATTATTATTTTGGGGTGTTTTTCTATTCTCTATGATATATTTTATTTTACAATTCGTTGTATATTTGGAGTTTTTGTGTTTATTCTTTATAATGTAGTTACTAATGCATATTATTTCTATTGAACGTGAACTTCGTCCGTCGCCGTGTGTGGTGCGCAATGTCTACAAAATGGGACGTTTTGTGTGCGATCAAACATCACGAAAACACGCACTCCCAAAAATTAATGACGACAGCCACGAGCACTCAGGAAAAGCTCGAAAAATTGACCAAGGTGGCACTATGGAGGAATTGGTCTGCTCCTGCGGTACGTATGGTTGATTGAGTGGTATTAGAACTAATTGTTGTGGTAATAGTATGCCAAATTGGTAGGCCAACTCAAGGATTCGTCACAAGAATTAGACGGTTACACGACGGCACAGACCATCATTGGTGCTCAAGATAAAAAGTCTCTGAACTTGATGTTGCTGGACTATCTGTCTTCGTTAGCTGTGGACCATAATTCCATGTTGCCAATGTGTGAATTGCTGGACTATTGCCGAAAGTCTGAACAGGACCCCAGCGTCAAGGCTACGATGATCATCTTTTTGGGTCAAAAGCTCAAATCCATGAATGGATCAACCAATGCTATCAAAAAGATTCTGAAATCCATTAATGAATACATGGGAGAACCAAACATTTCCACTCTAGAGTCGAGGGCGCTCGTAAGTTGGCTGCAGA
This sequence comes from Blastobotrys proliferans, assembly GCA_003707485.3. NCBI lineage: Eukaryota > Fungi > Ascomycota > Dipodascomycetes > Dipodascales > Trichomonascaceae > Blastobotrys > Blastobotrys proliferans. Next base: position 67,078 of record PPJI03000060.1, read on the forward strand.
AACTGGCAAAGTCTGGATTGTTGAATAATGAATCGTTGGGCATTGGATCCGAGTTTAAGACAGCCTTGGCCAGGTTTTGCTCATCGAAATTGGATAGCCAGACGAGCCAGGAACTGCGGGCAAGCTTTACAATGGTGCTTGGAGAAACAGAAGACGGCTTATTGTCAAAGTCCAGCAGCAGCAAACTTACTCGAGTGCATCGACTGTTTTGGTTGGACCGAGTGATGAAATGTAGTGGCAGGATCCAGGACGATCCGTTTAAAATCGAACTAAAACCTTTCATGGGTTGTTCATCCAATAAAGAAACCATTGCTCAAGAGCTGATTGTCACAAGTTTTGATTGCTACGCTATTGCATTGCTACGAAAGAACCCCAAATACCTGTCTCTATGGAAGGAATTCATTGTAAAACGAGTACCCGCTATTATCAAAGACCTGGCCAACGGCAATGCAACACCACCGCTGCATTCATGGGTTTGCCAACCGGTTCAAAACTTGGACCGAGGCACGGTAAACATGCTTCGAATTAGCGGTGGTGGTGACGCGTTGGATGAAATGTTTTCATCGTTTCCGGCCACTACGAGTGATATTAGACATGAATTCTTGATGGCATGTGTCAATTTCGAACTGATTGACATGGATTCCATGCAGAGAGCACTAGGTGCAGAAGCCGCGGCGTCTGTGTCTGACAACCCATACAATGGCAAGCCTGGCAGCGACTTTATCCTGGATGCTAACGGGAACGAGCTGCCTATGGACGAAGTAATGTATGCTGCTGCACAAGAAAACGCCGAGTTTGTACAATTTGAAGACTCCACAATACTGCGAGTAGTCAAAGTGTTTGAAGAAGTTGACGGGGTTCGCCAACTGAAAATGGCACAGAAGCTTCTTCAATTGGTAAGCGACTGGCTTGGGGAGAATAACAGTCGATGTTTGCGGCGACTGAGTCAGGCGCTGTGTACTCAACTAGGCGCGTTGGATGCTCTAATGTTGCACATTCAGCCGGTACAACTAGTAGTACCACTGGCGAAATACCTTGACGAATGGAAAGAAAACTCTGCCGAAGAGGAAGATGACGACGAAACAAACTTCCAGGACTTGTACACCGATTTTGGATGCATCTTGCTGTTGATTGTGTTGTTGTACAACCGCTACGACTTGGACATTTCGGATGTTCACTCTCAGGGCTTTGTCAGTAACCTAGTGGATCCCAATAGCGACCCAATAATGAATATGGACGATCTGAGTCCGCAGTTGCAGAATCTACTGGGTGAGTGGATTGTAGCGCTATTTGACAGTAGCGGTATTGGCGATGATTTAATGAAAATGACCACCGTCAAGGACCTGATGGTTCTATCTCCTATAATCCTCCAACAAGCTATCCACGCTAGAGCGAAAAACATAATTGACAGCGACACTCTAAAAGGAGGCATGGAATACTTCCTGCAGCCTTTCTTGTTGGGAACACTGGTTGGAGGATTCAAGTACCTGGTGTTCAACCTGTGGGAAAACGACGATCCGTCAGTGACTCTGCAGGTTATCCAAACGCTTACGGTTCCCACAGGCATGTCAGGCGATGCCACGTCCATTCATACCGCGGTAATGAACGTGATATCTACCCGATTAGCCAAGTCTCTGGATCTACTGTCTGCCAAAACACCTCCTGTTGCAGGCAGCGTGGAACTATCACAGATTACAAACGCAGTAAGCACCCATGTTATCAGCGATGATGCACAGGAACCGGATCAACAAAACAGCCTGGTAGGGGCCCTCAAAGAGCAGGTCATGACGCTGACAAACTGGGTCCATGGGGCGGAGTTAGGACATGTTACAGGGCCTCCAGATTACAAGCCGCATGTTGTCAGTCAGGCCGTTGATGTGCTTGGCGCCCGAACGGTAATGCGAGTATTTCTTGACGAGCTAGACGTGGCAGAAGCTCAGGGGTCTTTAGAGTTTACACTGGATGTAATTTCGTCTCTGATTTTAGTGTTTGATAGCATTCACAAGGACCAACAAAGCTACCGGCCAAACCGAAATCGATTAGACTCATCTATGCTAGCAATTCTATTGGACAGTTCTGAACAGGATGTGTTAGCGCTAAGAGCCAAAGGCGACACGTTTGAACCTAGTGTAGTACTAACGTGCCACAAAAAGCTCAAGAAGCGTGTAGACAAGCTAATGAAGCAGTGCGATGCTGTTCGAATTACTCCGTTGACCAATGCGAATGTTGGGCCGCCCGAGCTGCCACCTTCGGGAGCCAATCCGCTTGATGCAATGGGCAACATAACGATGAATAACCGACCCACAGCCACTACCTCTGGTGCCGATCAAGACGGTGGCGGCGAGCCTACCAATAACAACACCACCACGAATGACGACATTGATAGCAATATGTTTGATCCAAATGGTGGGTCGCTCGATGTCGATCCTCTCATGGGACTAGACATGATGAACGACGACGGGTTGTTTGGAGATGATATGATGTTGGATAACTATTAGTGCCAAGAATATAAAGCGGACCAGGGGGAGCGAAAGAGAGGGGGTCTTTTCTGTTCACTCACACAAGCAAGTGGCTAGCCGTATGATCCAGATTATCCGAGTCTCTTTTTTTGGTCCGTTCCCCAAAGCTTTTTTTCATTAGGTTCAAGGGTCTTGTTGTAATTACTAATTCTGTAAATCAAGTAGATAGATTCATTGATCTAAGATTGGTCATGATGTCTAAAATTAGAAAACCAGAACCAGAACCAGAATGCATCTTTTCTATAGGTCTGTGTGTTGGTTGTCGGATGTGGTGGCACCACACCCTCCACCGTTTTCTTGCTTTGACTTGACTTGCGATGCATTTAACGCTAGACGCTGCACTTTTTTCAACCACAGCCATTTTTCCCTCTTTTTACTTTAACTCCCATCCCACTTTTTTTCATTTCATCTCAACTTAACAACCGCTTGTCGTAGGGAATAAATACGAGTTCTACGGGCGGATTACCCTACTTGTCTTTTTTTTTATTTTTTATTTATTTTACTTTTTGTTGGTTATTAAGATTTTGTATTGTCCATCGATATCACTTCAGAAGACAAACACCGTCTTACGAGACTGGGCTAGGGTATGCGTCGCACAATTACAAAGTTGCGATTTGGAAGCAGTAGCAAAGAACCTGTAGCTAATGGTGAAGGAGGTGGTGAAAATGGTGGTGGAAGTGCCCAAAGTGGCGGCGTTTCTTCATCGTCTACGATCACATCGACCACTACTACTACTACTACAACAACTGACAAGTCACAGTCTAAGCGCCGCAATAATACGGATAAAAGTAGTATCATATCGACGTTGACCAGTCATGACAACTTTTATATCGACCTGGATGAACCTCATAGACAACACGCGCCAGGCGATGTGATCAAGGGCAAAGTGGTCATGATTATACCCAAGGAAACAAAAATCGACGCGATAGTTTGCGGGTTGCATGGGTCTATTAGCATAAAGAATCCTCTGGTAAAAGGAAAAACGTCAAGGTATGTTCTATTTGACGATAGAATGACGCTTTGGGGAAAAGAACAATTGCATCAAGATCAGATAGACGAAGAAGATGACAGCATTAAGAGTAACGGTGGACTGGCGGAAGAGCATGATCATACACAGAACAATAATGGAGGAAACTCGCCTAATGGTAGCACAAGCATATTTAAAAGTCGCCGCAAGGGTAAGCGAAGAATGAGTAAAAGTTCACTACAGAGCAACACAAGTGATGATGTTCAACCACCACCACCACCACAACAACAACAACAACAGCATGTACCAACAACACTACCTAGAGGACAACATTTGTTTTGTTTCGAGTTTGAGCTGCCTCAAGAACGAGTGGTGACTGGTGTGGAGTTTGAACGGGGAAGTATAAGTTACTATATATCTGCAGAATTGTCAAAGCCAAGCCGTACAGTTTCAACACAACAGCGGTCTATTAGCGTGGTGGTGCCTACGAATGTAGCGTCTCTGCCGTCACCCAAGCCAACCAGCTTGAATGTGGAAGTTAGGCGCAAGAAGAAACCAGCAGGGTCAATTACCACCGTGATGGAATTGAAAAATAAAGGATATCTTCGAGGGGAGAGTATTCCAGTGAAAATCAGCATTAAGCACATCAAGCAAATGAGATCGATATCCGGCGTCATTGTAACACTGTCCAGGATTTCCAGAGTAACTGCACCCGGATTGGAACCACAAACATTTCGTAAGGATATCGCGCAGACAATTTCGCCATTATTTACGGATCCCGACAATTTGTCCGCCGATATTTCGACTTCGGTACGAATACCTCCGGATACTTTCCCAACCACAAAGGGGTTGGATGTGATTTCTTTTCAATACTACATTGAAGCTGTGATTGATCTGGCGGGCACGTTTAACGGCAAGACGCGAAACATAGAGCACAGTTTACACAATCACGGTACCAGCTCCGATTCAAAATCGGCAGGCGGTGGAGGTAGCGCTGGTTATAACAGCGGCATGGTAGACACTGACAAGTTGACTTCTAGAAGAGGGTTTGTAAATTTATGGACCGATGTTATCATTGGTACTCTACGGGACGAATCACTGGCTGCACAAACACAGGCCAGTTCAGCCACTAGATCCGACCGCGCCGGCTCGATATTAAGTCAACGAGAAGCAATCAGCATCAATTCGGATTCACTGAGAGCTTCCACCAATGTGTCCCCCGACAATTCTACTCCAATTGACGACGATCATCATTCGCTAGCAGAAGATGCGGTTCCTCAATACGACGGACCTTCTTCTTCGCATGCTAATGGCACAAGTGAAAAGGAGCTTGTGCGACGGTTCGAAGAAACAATTCTGCCGTCTCAACCGCCAGTACCAACTGCATCTTCAAGCTCGGATTTCGAACCTACTGCTCCGGCATTTGCATTTCACAGTTCGGCACCCGCCGCCTCGTCATCTTCCAGTGCGGCTCCACCACCGCCACCACCTCCTCCCCCTCAACTGGCATCAATGCCAAGCAATGGTGATAAAGCAGAATTGGAGCGCCAGCGATTGGAGAATTTGGCATCCCAACCCGAGGATTTTGTTCCTGAATACGAGCCTCCATCTGCTCCTCCGCTGGTAGACGAAACGGTGGTAGCGCCCAGTGCGCCTAGTGTTCCTAGTGCACCAATTCACGAGGTTGACAACGACCAGGCTAGTGCACCTAGTGCACCTCCCGCACCATCAAACGCCGATGACCAAGAGGCTAGTGCACCTCCTGCACCGAACAGTAACCACTAGTGCACACCCAAAAAACTAACGATGTTCACGATTTGTAACGAATATATATATAATCAAAACAAATTATTTTATTTCTTTATTACCTAATAGTTAGAAAACAAAATTTACAAAAATCCCCCCTCCGTGCTATTATAGTTGAATTTATCGAGTGGCAAAAGCTTTGGTGACAACTCGCTTCAAGTTCAATTCAGCCTTTCGCAATTCATCAGCGCTATTGTCCTTGATTTCCAAAGCAGCCAAAGCATCAGACAAGGCAGTTTCAACACGAGTTTGAGCACCCTTCTTCATCTTGGCAGTTACACCTGGATCAGTGATGGTAGCTTCAATTTGTGAAACATAAGATTCCAAGTGTTGCTTGGCTTCATGACGTTTTGAGAAAGCTTCATCTTGTGCTTTGAATTTTTCAGCTTCTTCAACCATCTTGTCAATGTCTTCAGAGGTCAACTTACCAACAGCATTAGAAATGGTAATGTTGGCAGATCGGCCAGTGGACTTTTCAACGGCAGTGACCTTCAAGATACCGTTGGCATCAACTTCAAAGATGGCTTCCAAAACTGGTTCACCAGCCTTCAATGGTGGGATACCCTTCAAGTCGAATTCACCCAACAAGGTGTTTTCGGCACAGTTGACTCGTTCACCTTGGTAAACTGGGAATTGCACAGTGGTTTGGTGGTCTTCAACAGTGGTGAAGGTTCGTCGCTTCAAGGTTGGAACAGTGGTGTTTCGTGGAACAACTGGAGCAAAGATGTTGCCTTCCATGGCAACACCCAATGACAATGGAACAACATCCAACAACAACAAGTCTTGAGCTTCAGCAGAAGTAGCTTGGTTGGTCAAGATGGCACCTTGAACAGCAGCACCATAAGCAACAGCTTCATCTGGGTTAATGCTCTTTTCCAATTGCTTACCGTCGAAGAAGTCGGACAAAAGCTTTTGAACCTTTGGAATTCGGGTAGAACCACCAACCAAGACAACTTCGTCGACCTTGGCCTTGTCAATCTTGGCATCCTTCAAGACTTGTTCAACTGGTTCCAAAGTGGATTTAAACAATGCGTCGTTAATAGCTTCGAATCGAGCTCGGGTAATGTTGACAGAAAAGTCTTCACCGCCAGACAATGAGTCGACTTCGGCAGTGGTTTGGGTAACAGAAGACAAGGATCGCTTGGCACGTTCAGCAGCGGTTCGCAATCGTCGCATGGCTCGAGCATCTTCAGTAATGTCGATACCGGTCTTCTTCTTGAAGTCACCCTTGAAGTGTTCCAACAAGTTGGTGTCGAAATCTTGACCACCCAAGTGAGTATCACCAGCAGTAGCCTTGACAGTGAAGACACCACCTTGAATATGCAACAAGGAAACATCGAAAGTACCACCACCCAAATCGAAAATCAAAACATGCTTTTCTTCTTCGGTCTTACCAGCACCCAAACCGTAGGCAATGGCAGCGGCGGTAGGTTCGTTGATGATTCGCAAAACGTTCAAGCCAGAGATGGAACCAGCGTCCTTGGTGGCTTGTCGTTGAGCGTCGTTGAAGTAAGCTGGCACAGTGACAACAGCCTTTTCAACCTTCTTGCCAATCTTGGCTTCGGCAATTTCCTTCATCTTGGTCAAAACCATGGAGGAGATTTCTTGTGGTGAGAAGGTCTTGGTTTCGTTCAAGTATTCAACTTCGACCATTGGGGCACCACCGTTGTCAACAACCTTGAATGGCCATGACTTGATGTCCTTTTGGACTGATTCGTCGTCATATCGTCGACCGATCAATCGTTTGGCGTCGAAAACAGTGTTCTTTGGGTTCAAAGCTGCTTGATTCTTGGCGGCATCACCAATCAATCGTTCCTTGTCAGAGAAAGCGACGAACGATGGGGTAACTCGGTTACCTTGTTCGTTGGCAATGATTTCTACTGCACTGTCGTAAGTAGCGACACAAGAGTAGGTAGTACCAAGATCCTGTATTTCAATCACCTGTTAGTTATTTGCAATTGTATAGCTCACTTACGATACCAATAGCACCTGGGAAAGTTCCGTCACCAGCGGTAGACATTTTTATATTTTAGTTAATAAAGAAGGTGGAAAAAGTGAAAGAGGTGAAAAAAAATTGCACCAAAAATTTTTTTATATCCATGCAAAAAAAATATCGAAGAATTTTTCACCTGCACGCACCATTATGGGTCCAATCAGCCCGTGGGCACGCGCGCCGCTGAGGAAAATTTTTTTTTTCTTCCTATCGAGTTAATCTGCAACAGCGGCCTTCAATGTGTCTCAGTTGAGCCCCATGACGAGATTTACACGCACCTTTTCAGCGCTGTGTGCCGAGTAGTCGTGGGGCGTTGTTTGACATGGCGCAACGGTTCAGTCTTCTTTTGAAAAAGAAGCAAAACCCCTGGCAAAGAAGCACTAGACCATCAAGTCCACTGCGTCCATTGCAGCATCAAGGACGTCCGCCTCCTCCATATCGTCATCGTCTTCATCATCATCATCATCATCATCGTCTTCGTCGTCAGTCTCATCGAAATGAGTGCATCGCAAATCCCTTAGAGTTAAATTACCCGTAGCTAGTAACCTGGCCCGCCTCCATACCGGATACTGCAATAACTCGCCCCAATCAAATAGCTGAAGCTTGCATCGCAAGTCCTGTGTGACAATCGTGATGAACCCTTCATACCATGCATACTGATACAGCGGCGAGTTCGCATCCGTCAATGCATCCAAGCTAGGCATATACTCATAGTATTTGTTTCTGCACATACGGTCGTACTCAAGCAAAAAATCCGTAATCCCATGCTGAATGAAAGCCAAAATAAACCTACAATCGTCTACAGCTACCCGGTTGAACATCTGATAGAAGAACCGATCTCGATCAATATCAATCATAATTTGGAAAACTTCCTTCCTATACACGCACTCGCTTGGTCTGTTGGGATCCTCCAGTGATTCCATTAACCCTAGTACTATATGTTGAATCGTCTCAGCATCCAATATCTCGTCTAGACGCTCAGGATTCTTTGGGCCCTCATCACCGCTTTCTGGGTCGTTTAACAACCCTCGCAATACATCTAGTCCACTTCTACGTTTATATACATTGTCGCTTGACAAATGCTCCCTGAGCAACCCAATAATCTGGGCGCTAGACAGATAGAACTGCTTCAACAGCTCTGTAGTACTGATCCGCATCTCAGGTCCTCCATCTGCATAAAACGCTTCCAAAGCGCTTACCGGAACCTCCACTCGTTTGTCAATCTTTAGCGCTAAAACCCCTTTACGGTCGTATCTACGTTCAGGATCATTCCACCATGACACTCTAGACGCCACCCACTTGTAAAGATACCACGACAATCCCACTGACGCATATATTGTCAGAACATCTTTCCATACCACTGATGGTGGTTGTCCGATCATGATCGATGGTATTGCAGCTAAAAATGTGTGGTGTCGGTTTGGAAGCTCCACAAGGTTGTGATCGGTTGTAGCTTGTCGCTTGTCGCTAGTCGCGCGTACTTCCAATTTTCAATTTACATATAAAAAGCACGAGAATAGACGCGTCGCATCTTTCTTCATATACTTTTTTTCCCAGACACTGAAATGACTATCCCAGGCTTGCAAATTCGACTATTGACTGAAGCTGCTAAAGCTCCAACTCGTGGTTCAGCCCTAGCTGCTGGTTACGATATCTACAGCAGTGCCTCTTCAATTGTACCTGCTTATGGACAAGCTATGGTTGAGACTGGTATTGCTATTGCAGTTCCAGAAGGAACATATGGACGTGTTGCTCCACGGTCTGGTTTGGCAGCTAAGCACGGTATCGACACTGGCGCTGGAGTAATTGATGCTGATTATCGAGGTGAAGTCAAGGTTATTTTGTTCAATCATTCAAGCAAAGATTACCAAATTCAAGCTGGAGATCGAATTGCTCAGCTTATTTTGGAACAGATTGTAACTCCTGAAGTTCAGGTTGTTGAACAATTGGCTGATACTGTACGAGGTGCTGGTGGATTTGGATCCACTGGCAAGCAATAAAAAAAAATAAAAATAATTATATCGACTATACTACATTTGTTTTTTTTATATATATAATTTTTCCTGACTCTAGCATATACTGTGTATAATTTATTGTGATTTCTGATCTTGTTTTGGCTGTTGTTCAGGTTCCTTAACCTCTGGTTTCTGCTCTGATTCCTTGGATTCCTTGGACTGTTCTGGTGATTCTTCTTCTTCCAAAGACAAGTTGTCCTGTACCTTGATGATGTGGCCAGATTCCTCTTCCTCGGCGTTTTCATCCTGGATCAGTTCTTGTTGTTCCTTCAAGACTTCTAATCGTTGCTTGTTGGTAGCAGATTCAGATGAGACTTCCAATTCGGCTTCGTGATAAAGCTCTTCTGGCAATGCACTCAAGACAGCCTGAATACCCTCGTAATGCGATTCCAAGTTCTCAGCCTCACCATAGGTAAATGCAGAACTCAATACCAGCAAAGTAGAAGGAACCTTCTGGTGCAACCGTAATTCCAACCAATTGCCCAAATCGTCACGCAATTTACCTGGAGACACCCCATAAGTCTTGATACCTCGGGATGCGCAAGCAGTTTGCAATTCAGTAACCGACAAAGAGTCTACACCTTCATAATCAATAGCTCGATCATCTCGCTTGATTTGCTTCATTCGATGACGGATAGAATACCGCAACATCAAATTAGTTCCGAATGGCTGCAGGTTCATATACTTGGCCATAGCTACCAATTGAGGTCTGCTCAAGTTATCCAAAACAATATCATCCTTAAACAGCTGTGCTACACTGACCAACAACTCCCGTGAAGGTGCTTGTCCATTGGATCGAACCTGCTTGAAAAAGGTGCCAAACTTTTCCCGTTGCTCCGGTGAAATAGTGGCAACCGGGAACTGCATACCACTTTCATTGACGGTCGACCGCAAAAAATGACTGACACTACCTCGGACGGTTCGAAGCTTCTTGTTTTTGGCTTCCTTATCTTTTCCGCTCTCGTAAGTGCTTGGTAGCATGTTAGGGAACAATTTAAGAGCCACTGGCAACAACAATTCTGCAAATGGCACAATCAAAAACATTGAAAAAGGCACCAATCTAACGATATCCTGGACTGTACGTTTAAGTTGTCTGTTTTCACGTCTGGTCAATTCGTACCCAGCTGCCATCTTTGCCACTAGTTTGGTGGAAACTTTGACTTCGTAGCCCAAAAGTTTTGTACCATCCCAGTAGTGCTGAGCTTCATGTTTAACCTTTTCCCACAATGTCTTTTTCTGCTTGACTCCTTCAGCTGAAACTTCCTTGGAGTCCTTGGCCTCGTCTTTCTGTATTTCTTTTGGTTCCTTTGGTTGCTCCTTTGGTTGCTGACTCGTTGACTGGAATCGTCGCGTAGCCAGGCCCGACGAAACAATTCTTGGTGATGAGTAGCTACCAATTAATCCGATAGTTCGAGTCCGGGTCTTTAATGGCAAGGTCACCAATGACCGTCGAACAACCGTTGATGTGTTCCCACCAAGAACCCTAGCGCAAACACTAGGGGTCGAAGGTGCGATTCTCAACAGACTATGAGGACGCATTTAGATGGTAATTATGGTATACAATGGATGGATATTCGAAAGATGACGGTACGAATACAGAATTGATGGCAAATGTAGTCGTGAGAAAGGAACTGAAAAACAAGAAAAAGAGCTGGCTGTGGCGGATCAAACAAAAAATGTCTCGTTGGGCGTCGGACCCGATTGTTCAAGCCAATATCGGGGTTAACGGCTGCTCGGCTGTGGCTTGCCTTACGGCGCAACGAGCGAGTGATGATGCGTCGCTGCACGCACTTTGACATAGTCTTCATTACCGAGGGATTTTGTTCTATCTTCGCTCGACAGCGGAGCACTAATCCTGTACAAGCCCCATAGTCCGGTGTTTTTTGCTACTTTTTTTTAAAAAAGTAGACGCTTATGCCAGGGTTATGTCAGCCGTCCCTTCATGATGACATAAGCGCGTCGGAGGGGGGGTGGTTGTCGGAGGTCGGAGGGTGAAACCTCTTTGAAATTTTTTTTTTTGATCTATGCATATAGTGCAGAAACGACATCAATATGGTAGTCAAAAGGAAAGCAGCTGAGGAAGCTATTGAGCATCCTAGCAAGAAGAAGAAGGAGATTACGTCCTTGCAGGATTTGGAAAGCGGCAGTGAGAGTGGTAGTGAGAGTGAAAGCGAAGGTAGCGAAAGTGCTGATGAACAACCCAACGATGAGCCTCAACAGACGACCAAACAGCAGACCAAGAAACAACTAACCAGCCAGGATGTCCAGGTAGCTCGGGAGACCGCAGAGATGTACAAGAGCAATGTGTTCAAGATGCAGATAGACGAGTTGCTCAAGGAATTGAAGCTGGAGGACAAGAAGTGCAAACAGGTTGAACGAACCCTGTTTGAGATCAACAATTCGTTGCAACAGATCCCAGAATCGTCTAAGCAGTATACAATTGACCAGGTCATCAAGATTGCGGGCAAAGTATCTATTCCATTCCCTGACCCAAAGCCAGATTCGAATGTGAACTACAAGTTTCAGTTTACAAGGCCCGACGACATCAATGTTGTTGGTAGCTATTCTCTCAAGACATCGGTATATCAACCAGAAGGTGTGGAGATTGACTTGTGGGTTGGCATGCCAAGCGAATTGTTTACAGAAAAGGACTACCTCAACTATAGATACTACCATAAGCGGGCCTTCTATGTGGCAATGTTGGCCAACTACATCAACAAGAGCGAGATTGGCGGTAAGGTTAGGTACAGCTACTTCAAGGATGATCCACTGCGGCCCATTGTTGCAATCAAGTTGGATAATTCGTTTATTATCAACATTCTGGTTGGTGTAGCTGGCAAAGTGTTTGAGCCTCGTAAACTGGGTCCTGATCGAAACTGCGTGCGGCTCTCGGGCGAATCCTCTGATCCAGGACATGTAGTTCCAACCCCGTTGTACAATTCTGGTATTCTTGTAGACACAACTCACCAGTACTATCTCAAGTATCTTCATACCGCTGCCAAGCAGTGCGAGGGATTCATTGATGCATGTAAATTAGGACGACTCTGGCTACGACAACGGGGATTCGGATCATCACCTAGACTCGGTGGATTCGGCCATTTTGAGTTTGCAATGCTGATGGCAGTTTTGTTGCGAAATTCAAAGGTGCTGTTGAATGGTTATTCTAGCTATCAATTGTTCAAGTCGACGTTGACATACATCGCAACCGACTTTGGCAAGAAAGGTGTAACATTCGAAGGTTCCAACGTCCAGTTGAGCCAGGGTGACATGTATGGATTTCCTGCTTTGTGCTTTGATAAGGAGAACCACTTGAATATTTTCTACAACGTCAGTGGATGGAGTTGTGGGTTGCTACGACATGAGGCAGCTGTGACGGCAGACATGCTGAGTGATGTTGTCAAGGACAGATTCGACGCAATATTCATGCGAGACGTCAATCTATCGCATTTGCGTTTTGATATTAACTTTAGGTATGATTACTACAGAAATTTGCAATGTGCTAACTATTTGAAAACAGTATTTCATATAAGAATGGCAATTTCCTGCCTGGAGACAAGATTAAATATGCATCTTACCGGCATTTCCTGGTAGAAAAGCTTTACCGTGGCCTCACCAGAGGGTATGGCAACCGTATTAAACAGATTGCCTTTTTCGATGAAAGCACCAGATCGTGGAATTTATCCAAACGTAAACCAAGTGAGAATAATCGAGACATTCACGTGGGGCTCATACTGGACCCTGCTACATGTGACGATATTCTTACAAAAGGTCCAAAAGCAGAACAAGAAAAAGAATCAGAAAATTTTAGAAGGTTTTGGGGTACTGCTAGTGAATTGAGAAGATTTACAAGCGGAGATATTATGGAAGTGGTAGAGTGGACAGTTTCCCCGTCCAAACCTGTGGTAATTAGCATTGGCGAATATTTATTGAAATTGCATTTTAGTGACGCCGGATGCCAGTTAGAATTCGACAATTCGACGTACAAATACTTACCAGTTGCTAATGTTCCTGCTACTAAGGCCGGCTCAGTTACTTCGGTGCAATTGTTCCGTGCAAAGACCAATTCTTTCCAAAAATTGGCAAACTCAATTCAAAATATTGACAAACTGCCTCTTTTGGTACGAAGCGTTTTGCCGTGTTCATCTTCATTGCGATATTCATCCTTGCACCAACCATTGCCATACGACTTGACTGGAGACGATGCCGTCGCCAGTGGTATTATCGAATTTGAAACTTCAAGCAGATGGCCCGATCAATTCGAGGCCTGTGAAAAGACAAAAATTGCCTTTTTGCTAAAGCTAGCAGAAGAATTGGAAAAGACTTCCAAGTACACCGCTTTTGTTGGTGTAGAAACATTCATTGAAGTAGAGACAGGTTTCTTGCGGGTTCATACACCTGAAGGATTCATGTTTAAACTTCGAGTAAAGACTGACCGTGATGAATTACTGGTGCAAAAACTCGAGAAGAATGCGGACGAGAAGCTGGAACACTACAAAAAGAAGTATACATATGCCGTCTCTCATACACAAATGGTGTATAGGATGGCTTCCAAGTTTCCATTTTACTCACCAACTGTCCGACTGTTGAAACAATGGTTCAATAGTCAACTTCTATTGGGCAAGGTCCAAGAAGAGGCGATTGAACTGCTTGCACTGGTGCCATTTGTTGATTCATCCCCATATGAGCCACCTTGTTCGCCAGTAACTGCTTTTAACCGAATCGTTGAGTTCTTGGGCAGATGGGATTGGAGAGATGATGCTATTATCCTTGATGTTGAAAGCCCTCAAGACGATAACGATCAAAATGAAGATCACTTGATCAGTTCTGCCGAAGGTTTGAACATGCCTAATGCCGAGTATGCAAACTTGGCTGCCTCATTTACTGCCCGAAGAACAATTGATCAAGCTCTCACACAAGCGCCGTGGTTTATTGCAAGTTCTGTTGACAAGTCCGGTATTGCATGGACTCAGCAGATTCCAAAGGCTGAAGTGGGAAAATTAATTGCCGCACGAGTGACTGCTCTAGCTCGAGCTGCTGCACAATCCCAGTTGGATCAAGATTACGATGCCGAAATGATCTTTACTCCGTCACTGGATGATTATAGTGTAGTTGTTCACACTGTCGACCCTCACGGGGATGACAGCAGCAAGGCTTACAAGAACCTGAGCTTGAATCAGCAGTTTCCACCCCTGGAAAAGTGTGTAGACAGTGACGCACGTGTTGTCGATGCGTTCTTTGAGACATTGACCAAAGAATTCGGCCACGAATTGATCCTTTTCAAGGGAGGCAACACCTCTAATAGCCGTCGACCAAAACATGAGGCAATTGGGGCAATCTGGCAACGGGACATTGATTCAACCAAGAAATTCAAAGTCAACCTACCTTATAATACGATACCCGTCAATGATACTGATGTCAAGCTAAACAAAAAGGCAGTAATTGAGCATATCAATCGACTAGGAGGCGATATGATCCGTGATATTAAGTAGACAGTCTACATAACTAATTTGAGAACTTCTTTCGAATAGTGGTTTCGAACTTTGTCCATTGCCACAGTCCTGGGTTTATGATATCGTTGTCATATTTGGCAAACTTGGTTACACCGGGTTCCAACTGGGTGCACCTTAAAACATCCATAAAAACTTCAGGATCTCCGCTAGCAAGACCATCCCTAGCCTTCTTTAGTTGCTCTTCCTTCGGAATGTAGGTCCGAGTGATTTTCTTGCCAGTGGTTTTTTCAATTATATCCAGCACTTGGTTATAGTTTTTAATATCTCCTCCGACGTAGCTATATTCCGGGATTTGATCCACTGGTCTGTACCCCAGCTGTGCCAAAGATCTAGCAACATCTGGCTCGTATGTAAATGTCACTTCCTCATTACCAGTTCCAGCGACTACAGCAGTGCCTTTGTCCAAGTCTAGTTGAAGTACATCCTGCGCATTGTCAACCCACCACTGTTGGAAAAAACCAATGCACAATTGCCGAATAGCAAACTTGTCACCGTGATCAACCCACTTTTCAAAGCTCGTCCCTTTTACAAATACGTCTTTAAATGACGACTTATAGTACTCAGTGCCGTAAATGGCAGGGAAAACCAGTTTGACAGTCGGACTAGCAACGACTCCCTTGACTACATTGGTCTCGTCAATGAACCCAAGCGTATCGAATACAACTTCTACACCTTCGAGACCTTTTGCAACTGATTGCGGGTTGAAAACATCGGTTTCAATGTACTTGATTTCGCTGCTTTCTGGATATCGTGACACATTCCTCCCCAAAGCTCGGATGGGTGTGGCATATTTGCCAGTTTTAACCAGTTCCTTAACCAACGAAGAGCCTAAAAGACCGGAGATACCAATGACTGCTGCTACTGGTTTATAAGCTGACATAATTTATTGTGCGAACTGGTGTGCATGTATGGTAAGGAATGGGCACCTTTTATAGTTTCAGACAGTTCCGGTATGTGGTGTGTATCAAAACTCTAAATAAATTGTCAGACAAGGGGCGGTTCATAACATCCTCATGGAATTCAAGAGATCTGTCTAGACCTTTTCATGATCTAAACTCAATCATTGTAGAATAGAATCACAAGCCAAGGAAGAAAAGGGCAGACAATTGTCAATAAGCAACCGTCGAGGCGTTGAAGCATAAACTCTGAGACATTCGAAGACAATCTATCGTCCCATGGGTCGACACACACTGGCAACAATGAATTCTTTGAATTGGTTCTGCAAAATAGCCTATATCATCACAGTTCAATAGATCTTTTCAAGGGCATCGGAGAGTACTTTATATTAAAGCGTATATGCTATAACTAAGATGTACATTGTGACCGCTTTTTTTTGCTTCTTTTTCTGGAAAAAGAAGACATGACCCTAGGCGCACTCTCTTCTTTTTTAGAAAAGAAGCAAAAACAGTGCAAGCTGCCACCGTGTTTGCTCCTTTTAGGGAATGAACTTCCTGCTAGTTAATACTAGTGTGGCTTACCATTAGCTACAGATTACTAATTAAGTCTAATCTAGCCTTAATAGCCGTTTTTGAGGGGCTGCTGGAGCTCGATGCTCTAGGGAACTACTTTGAGAACTTCTTTTGAATAGTCGTGTCCAACTTTTTCCATTGCCATAATCCCGGATTAATAGAATCGTTGTCGTATTTCTCAAACTTACTGACACCGGGCTCCAAATGGATGTACATTAGAACATTCATAAGAGCGGCAGGGTCTCCGCTAGCTAGACTATCCTTAGCTTTCTTCAGCTGTTCTTCTTTTGGAATATAAGTCCGAGTGATTGTCTTACCACTAGCCTTTTCAATCAAATCCAGCACCTGGTTATAAGTCTTAATATCGCCTCCGATATAAGAGTATTCCGGAATTTGTTCCACTGGTCTGTACCCCAATTGAGCCAAAGATTTGGCAACGTCAGACTCGTGAGTAAACGTCAATTCCTCATTGCCAGTTCCAGTGATTACAGCGGTGCCCTTGTCCAAGTCGACCTTAACACTCTGCTCCGCATGGTCAGCCCACCATTGCTGGAAGTGTCCAACTCGCAATTGGCGGATGGCAAACTTATCCCCATGTCTGTGCCACTTCTCTAAGCCCAACGCCTCGTGAAAGACTTGCGAAAATGACGAATTGACGTGATCAGATCCATAATTTGCGGGAAAAACTAGTTTAACAGAAGGGCTACCTGCAATTCCATTGACTACTTCAGTTTCGTCAATCATTCCAAGTGTATCGAACACAACTTCTACACCGTCGAGCCCTTTTGTAACTGATTCTGAGTTGAAGACATCGGTTTCAATGTACCTAATGTCGCTGTTTTCTGGATATCGAAAAACGTTGCGCCCCAGTGCTCGGATAGGTGTGGCATATTTGCCAGTTTTTATGAGCTCCTCGACCAATGAAGAACCCAAAAGGCTGGAGATACCAATGACTGCTGCTGTTGGTTTATGATGTGACATGCTATTTTTCTGTAGCACTGGATGGTTAGGTCATGGTATCTTTTATAGAGGTTCGACCAAAGCTTGGAAGTGAATTATTAATGCTATATTACATATTACATAACACACATTACAAATCGAGTACAATAATATCGAGCTTACGTAACCCTGCGTTTTACGTAGCCCCGAGTGTCAAACCTTCTACCTATAGAGCTATTGGGATTTTTTCTTTTGAGTAGTACGTTCGAAACATGTCCATTTCCATAACCTGGGCTTACAGGTTCGTTATCGTATTTCTCAAAATCGGAGACACCGGGTTCCGAATGTCCATCCTTAATAAGAGCCTAAGGCTCTCTGCTCGCAAGACCGTGCCGAGTCTTCTTCAACTGTTCTTCCTTTGGCATTGTGAAACAGAGTGATTGACTTGCCAGTGGCCCTTGCAATCAAATCCACGGCCCGGCTATAAGTCTTAACCAAACAGCTGATTGATTCTACCAAAGCTTGGAAGACGAAATCTGGAAATGCACGCATCACATTATGGACTAATAATCACTCTATACATTAATCGTGAATCTAACCGAACATCCTGCCGGTGATCAGGCCTCTCTATTACATAACATGACAAATCAACATATCGGCTCTATAAGGCACCGATGCGGCTCACGAAACCGGAAACAAAACTACTACTTTGAGAAGTTCTTTTGAATAGTCGTTTCGAACTTCGTCCATTGCCACAATCCAGGGTTTACAGAATCATTGTCATATTTCTCAAACTTGGTGACACCTGGCTCCAAATGAGTGGTCTTTAGGACTTCTATGAAAACTGAAGGATCACCGCTAGCAAGACCATCCCTAGCCTTCTTTAGTTGCTCTTCCTTCGGAATGAAGGATCGAGTAATTGTCTTGCCAGTGGCATTTTCAATCAAAGCTAGAACCTGGTTAAATGTCTTGATATCGCCCCCGATGTGAGTATATTCCGGAATTTGATCCACTGGCTTATACCCCAGCTGAGCCAAAGATCTGGCAATATCCGCCTCATAGGTAAAGGTCAATTCTTCATCTCCTGTTCCAACAATTGTTGCCGAGCCCTTCTCCAAGTCGAGTTGAACCACACCTTTTGCATTGTCAACCCACCATTGCTGGAAAAAGCCGACCCGCAATTGCCGAATTGCAAACTTATCACCATGTTCTAACCACTTGTCAATACCTGTTCCATTCACAAATACCTCTTTAAATGACGATTTATGGTATTCAGACCCATAATTGGCTGGGAAGACCAACTTGACAGAAGAACTATCTGCAACCGCCTTGATTACTTTAGTCTTGTCAATGAACCCAAGCGTATCAAAAACAACTTCTACACCTTCTAGCCCTTTAGCGACTGACTCTGGGTTGAAGACATCGGTTTCAATGTACTTGATGTCACTGTTTTCTGGATACTGTGACACATTCCTCCCCAGGGCCCTGATAGGAGTGGCATATTTGCCCGTATTTACCAACTCTTTTACCAATGAAGAGCCCAAAAGGCTGGAGATACCAATGACTGCTACTGATGGCTTATTATCTGACATGTTTTTGCTCTGTGTGTTCAATGGCGGTGATTTAGGCATCTTTATATAGCCTCAAGCACATGATGCAATCGCCATCGCGAATTAATAAGCATAAAGCATAAGCCGTACTGCTTCCTACTCATTGCTAATTACTACTGAATAATCAACTACACCCGATCGTGTATCACGCATTCCGCCACACACGATTACAAATTAAACTCGGACATAACCTACGGAGCTCCGATCCGGGATGCAAGCTAGGCAAAGCCGCAACCGCAGCCGCAATCACGCCTACATACCAATTAATTTGTAAATTTCATTTGAAATTTCCTTTGAATAACAGTTTCAAACTTTGTCCATTGCCATAATCCCGGGTTTATTGAATCATTGTC
Source organism: Blastobotrys proliferans (assembly GCA_003707485.3). Taxonomy (NCBI): domain Eukaryota; kingdom Fungi; phylum Ascomycota; class Dipodascomycetes; order Dipodascales; family Trichomonascaceae; genus Blastobotrys; species Blastobotrys proliferans. Next base: position 86,259 of record PPJI03000060.1, read on the forward strand.
GTATTTCTCAAACTTTGTGACGCCTGGGTCCAAATGAGATGCTTTTAGAGCATCGGAAAAATCTCCTGAAACAATGCCATTTCTGGCCTTCTTAACTTGTTCTTCCTTTGGAATGTAGGTCCGAATGATTGCTTTGCCAGTGGCCATTTCAATCAGATTCAACACCTGATCATATGTCTTAATATCCCCTCCAATGTAGGTATATTCCGGAATTTGGTCTGCTGGCTTGCACCCCAATTGAGCCAAGGTTCTGGCGATATCTGGCTCGTAGGTAAACGTTAATTCTTCTTTACCTGTTCCAGCAACTGCTGCAGTGCCTTCGTTCAAGTCTAGTTGCACGAGTTTTTCTGGATTGTCAATCCACCACTGTTGAAAGAACCCAACCCGCAATTGGCGAATGGCAAACTTATTGCCATGCTCAAGCCACTTATCAATGCCAGTTGCCTTGTGAAAGACTTCTGAGAATACCGACTTGTGATGCTCAGATCCATAATTGGAAGGGAAGACCAGTTTGACTGAAGCAGTTGCTGCGACGCCCTTGACTACATTTGTTTCATCAACCATTCCAAGAGCATCGAACACAACTTCAGCTCCCTCTAAACCTTTTGTAACTGAATCGGGATTGAAGATATCAGTTTCAATGTACTCAATGTCCTTGTTTTCTGGATATCGAGACACGTTTCGTCCCAGGGCCCTAATTGGTGTCGCATACTTGCCAGAACTTATCAATTCTTTGAGTATAGAGGACCCCAAAAGGCTGGAGATACCAAGTACTGCTGCTGTTGGTTTGTGATCTGACATGGCCTTTGTCCCATGTGCCAGGGAAGGCGTGGTAAAGGCTGCTTATTTATAGTTCTAGCCAACCCAATCTAAGGGAAACCAGGACCCAATCTTGAGGTATCAGGAAAATCAACTACCGTGCATCTCATCGACAGATTACGTTGCTTAATACAGCTAAAAATCAAAAACTTTTACAATAAAATACAAAACATTACAAAACAAAATTTATACCGGATTAAAAGGTAATCTTCTTACCCGTGAATCCTTGTGCAGAACCCTTGGCTGCTGGGCTGTTTCGAGGAGTGGATCCTGAACTTCCACCACGGCCCCCAACGTCACCTCGTCCACCTCGACCGCCAAATCCACCTCGACCACCACCACGGCCACCAAAGTCACCTCGTCCACCTCGTCCACCGCCGAAGCCACCTCGACCACCACCATTGTTGTTGTTGTCTCGAGGAGTAGAGAAATCTAATCGAATAGGTCGACCGTTGATCATGTGACCGTTCATTTCATCAATTGCAGCCTTAGCTTCGTCAACACTGCCATATTGTACGTAACCGAAACCCTTTGGCTGTTCAGTACCTGGGTGGGTTGGCAATCGAACGCTGATGATTTGACCAAACTTGCTAAACAAGTTCCAAATCTCATCACGATCAGCATTGAATGACAAGTTACCCAAGAACAAAGTATCAGATGGTGGAGATTGCTTGTCACCAAATTGACCAGCTCGTTCATTTGATTTGTTAGTTTGTGGCTTGCTGTTGGACATGTCCAAATTGACAGGTCGACCGTCAATTTCTCTACCTTGCATAGTCTGCAAAGCATTGTATGCATCACTGGCACTCTTGAAATCAACATAACCGTAACCCTTGGATTTACCATTGAACTTGTCATAGATAACACGAGCGTCCAAAACTTCACCAGCTTCGGCGAATTCTCGCTTTAGCCAGTCACCATCGACATTCCACGACAGTCGACCAACGAAAAGAGTAGCTGGTTCACCACTGTCTTCGTCATTCTTTTGCTTTTTAGCAGGAGTTTCTTGTTCTTCTTCTTCGTCATCAGCCTTTCGCTTTTTGCCTTCAGATTCAGTGTCGCTGTCGCTGTCACTGTCACTGTCGCTGCTAGAGTCATCACTTGAGGATTCATCCTTCTTAGCAGACTTTTCTTTCTTGTCTTCGGATTCAGATTCGGAATCGCTGGAGTCACTAGAATCGCTAGAAGATTCTTCCTTCTTAGCTTCTTCCTTCTTAGTTTCCTTAGTTTCCTTAGCATCTTCAGAGTCAGAATCTGAATCACTGTCAGAGTCAGAATCCGAGTCGCTGGATTCATCATCGGCTTCAGAATCTGAAGAAGAGTCTTCCTTCTTGGATTCCTTGGTAGTGTCCTTCTTTTCATCTTCGGAATCGGAATCAGAGTCAGAGTCCGAATCTGAAGAATCTTCCTTCTTAGAGGAAGCTTCCTTCATTTCTTCATCAGAGTCGGAATCAGAGTCTGATGAATCTGAATCGCTGCTGCTGCTGGAATCACTGCCAGAGGAATCTGAACTGTCTGAAGATGAAGATGAAGATTCGGACTTTTTCTTTTCATCTTCACTTTCACTTTCACTTTCGCTATCAGAAGATTCTTCCTTCTTGCTCTTCTTGGATTTCTTAGAAGATTTAGCCTTATCTTCCTTGACAGCCTTTTCAACTGCTTGCTTCAACTGTTCCTTTGATTTGGATTTGGACTTCTTGACATCAGCTTTGCTGACTTTATTCTTAGAGTCTACTACTTTTGGAGTAGAAGACTTCTTACTTGAATTTGTAGATTTTGTTTTAGCCATTATGAAAAACTTTATATAGATCGAAGTCTGGTAGGTAGGAAGATAGAAATGAAATTTTTTTTTTTTTATTTGAAAAATAATTTTTTTTTTCGGAAGGTTTCACTTTATCTGCACCCGTTGGGACTTTATTGCGTGGTGCGGCTCAACCTCTGCGCATTACGTCCATTTTAGGTAATTATTCAGTTGTCAAACAGTGGATCTAAATCTAAGACCAATGGACCTGATTGGATATGGGTGACGGACAACCGTTTTTGAGGTGTCTGAGAATGATTTTGTGAAGGATGTAACAATTATCCTTAGCAATGTCTTCTTTTTTCAAAAAAAGAAGCAAAAAACGGGGCCTGCGGCGTCTACTCCCCGCCGTCTACTGTTTGTGCCTCTTGTTTAAAAAAGAAGAACACTTTGGAATTCCAGAAAGAGAAGCAAAAAGCGGTCGAAGCAGAAGACGGAGAGCCGCACCATGATTTAGCGGCGGCGGGCGCTTTTCGCTGTGTAACCAGTATACTGTTGAAAACAATAAAACTAGCTTTTGATACACTTCTAAAACAAGAGAAATACGCTCAATTAACCTCCTAGAATCGGTATATGCTAATAGTTATTTCATACCATGCATTTTTACCTGTTTTCAGACCCCTCAAAACGACTACCCCCAAGGCGGTATGAGATTTACGCCCAGACCTCAATTTGCACGGCAAGCTTCACAGTTGCGCCGCAGGCACTGTTTTTGCTTCTTTTTTAAAAAAGAAGAACATTACCCTAGGCGTGACTTATTTTGTTGTTGATGGTTTATAGTATATTAAGATTTTTTTATATATTTCAGGGTTTGTATAAATAAAATGCAAAAAACAATAGGGAGTGTTTGAGAGAGAAAAATAAATAAAAATCAAAAAAATCAATGTCTTTCCTGACTGCTGCCGATTGATCTTGGCGAAGACGATATGGCTCGTTCTGTAGTTGCTGTAGTAGTAGTAGTAGTAGTAGTTCGCTCGACTTCAAGCTTCTTTCGAAGCATGAACAACCTATGGCTGATAGAGGATATGAATTTCTCAACCACAGCACGATCTTCTTCGTCTAGACCTTCGCCATTGTCATCTTCTTCTAGCAAAGCTTCCATCATCCATACAGCAGTTCCGTAGGACAATTCACAACTCTCCAATTCAGGAGCCCCAGCAGTGCCCACTAGCTCGTTGACAGCAGCAGACCTGGCCATTTCTAGTGCACGGTCAAAGATCAACTTTTCTGCAGTCAACGGCGTGCTGCTCGTTTTCTTTGTAGACGCTTTGGCATCTTCGAAGAGTGATTGAGAATATTCAGCCCGTTCTAAACACTCGTTAAAGCGATCCCTAATCCATTGTACAGTATCGTTTAGTCTAGGAGAGGCGCCGTTGAGCTCGTTGTCTTTCCACCATTGGGCAGCCTTGTCCATTGCTCTAGCTAACAGGGCCAAGGTCTTTACGTACAGCACCAGGGCTTCTTCGGAAACCACCAAAATCATGTCATTGTCCAAGTTGATATCGCCATCAGGCGTGTTTGGTATCAATTGGGAAAACTTGACCTCGGCAAACAAGTTGATTACCTTGGCTTTGGTAGCCAAAGATTCCAAATCGTTGATCACTTTCCGTTCATCTTCGTTGGCTACACTGGATCCAGAGGAGATGATCATGTTGTTCTTTTGCTGGACTTGTAAAGTGTTTCCAAAAGTATCCACTTTTGTCCCAAAAAGTCGAGCAGAAGCCATGTTCAGCGCCTTTGCTAGTGCAGAAGTTGGCGATGTGCCGTACACTATAGAGCTTCTTCTACGTTGCTGTTGTTTGTTCGACGCAGGGGATGACGATCGGCGTCTCAGTTGATTGTTGTTACGATTATCAGTCGGAGATTGGGCCAGTTCATCAGCAAGAGCATTGACCTCAACAGTTCTCTTTTCAACCACTACATATTCATGTTCTAGTGACTGATCTGGTGGAGTGGTCTTTTTGCCCTTGCCGCTCGTCAACTGTCCTATGCTAGTGACGTCCTGTGGTATACTAGGCTGCTGTACTGGAGGAACTGGTGGCTGTTGCGATTGTGGCTGTGGTTGTGGTTGTGGTTGCAGCTGCAACTGCTGTTGTTGGTGCTGATTAGTCGAGGTCGAGGTTGTAATGTATTCAGAAATAAATAAGTTCTCATCCAGTTTGGAACGATCCAACGGGGTATTCTTTGCAGAAATATCCTTCTGCAATACAGGATGCTGAAAGAATTCGTTAAAACCCATACGATCAGATGGAGTCTTTTTGAGCAAAGCCTTGATCAGCTCTCGAATATCGCTAGTTGTGTGTTCAATAGTGATAGAACTGAAATTAATCTTGTCTTTAGTCTTTTCAATTTTACGAAGCAAATCAACATGATTTGCAGCCTTAAAAGGAGGTTTTCCAGCAACCATTTCAAACAAAACTGCTCCAACTGACCACAAGTCTGCCTTTGCGTTGTATTTTTCGTATCTCAGAATTTCAGGGGCCATGTATAATGGCGATCCGCACAAGGTCTCTGCTAACGAAGTACTAGGTAAAATTCTAGCAAATCCAAAATCAGCCAACTTCAACACTGGCAACTCCCACTGTCCAGCATAATCTAGCCGTTCAAACTCTTCTTTAGTCTTTTTGGGAGGGCATAATAGCAAATTTTGAGGTTTAATGTCTCGATGTACAAGATTCTTTGATCTCAGGAACGACAAAGCAGAGGCAAGTTGTTTCAAAAAATGCCTTGCCAAGTCTTCATGCAGTCCTTGAGGTGATGGGTATCTTTCAAATAACGATGCAACTAATGGTAAAGATTCGGATATTTCTTCTTTCTTGCGAATAAAATACGACAAATCTCCCATGGAACAATACTCCATAATCAAATGGAAATGCGAATTGGTTTGCTGGAAATCCACTAACTCAACAATATGCGCATGCTTAACATCTTTTAGAATGCTAATTTCTGACTCCAAGTTTTCTAGCAGTTTCTTGCTTAGTTTTGCTCTAAGTACCGATTTGACAGCCACGGTTTGGCCCTTGTATTCGCCCTTAAAGACTGTAGCAAACGATCCACGTCCGATTTCTGTACCAACTTTGAGTCCACTTGAGGACCTTGTCGTTAGGTTAGACGAAGATGTAGCTGATGATGACGACATTGTAGATAAACGCGCTCCGCTCCAGCTATCGTGTTGGTGTTAGTCCATAAGTGAAGAGAGTTTAGAGAGGGGGAACAGAGAGTATAAGAAAGAGAGAAAGAGAGAGAAAGAGAGAGAGAAATGTGAGATAGGGAAATAGGAATTATTATGTGATCCCGTTCCCTGGTGATAGCAAAAAAAATATAATAACAAAAAGAGAAAGGGAAGGTGGCGTATGATATGATGATAATGATTTAATCCGGCAACGCTCACTCTTACTCACTCACGTACTCAGTCACCTTGGCTGCTGCTACTGTCGCTGGCGCTTTGTGTGTTTTGTTGTGTGTTGGTGGTTTTGGGATCCAAACCGTCACGGCTGGTCACGCCTTTGGTTGGCTTGCTACTACTAGTGGTGCCGTGCCGGCCATTCGTTTTACCACACTGGTGGACGTAAATTGATTCGCAACCGACTCCGTCCATTGTGACCTGACCTCCAGCCCGTGGGGAAAGTGGCGGGGCAACTTGAATCAACTACGTATCTGCACGTGACGTGTGCCGTGACACGCCTCAGAGAATCACGTGCGACGCTTTCGATCGAAAACGATGTTCGATCTGGATGTGATCTTCTTTTTTTTAAAAAAAGAAGCGAAAAACAGTGCCTGCGGCGTGTTTGCTGGGATGTGTCCCATCAGGGATCATATCGATCTGAAGTTGCAGTTATGTGATGACTATAGCACGCTATTAAAATACCTACCCATGCCCGATTTCATCGATTTCACGAGGGTATTCCACATCCTATCGATGATTGCAAGGATATAGCTAAACAGACCTGCATTGCATGCACAGCATATCATCTCACAAATTTGTGGGTTAATTTCCAGGATCCAGGATTGTAACGTGGTGGTAAATGAAACAGTGATCCCGATCATCTAATACCTGAAACTTGGTACGGTCGCCGTCGGCACTGAACTAACGAAGAAGAGCATCATCGAAGGCGTTACTCAGGCCGTAGGCACCGTTTTTGCTTCTTTTTTTGAAAAAGAAGAACATTTGGGAATTTTAAAAAAAGAAGCAAAAAACACTGGACGCTGTGGCCCAAAATCGGCGATACACCTTGCATGATTAAAAGAAGACCTTCACATATGATATTCGCACCCAAATCCTTGTCGTCCATGCCCATGCACCGCAGCACTTTTCAACGCGCCGGTGCCGGTACCACCACAACAACCTTGCAACATGCGTGCGGCTCAAGATAATTCCAAACAAGCAAGGATTGCAAAAATAAAATATGTGTCAAATAAAATAGATGACATAGACTATTCTAAAGTTTTGTAGCCGCACTGATGAAACTTTGCTTATGTATGTACCATAATCGGTTTACACGATGGATGCACTCGACTATTTTTAACCTACCCTAACCCTAGTAATCGCCTAAGACTATGTTTTATGATCTCTCTCGATTACCCGTAGCAGTGCAGCAGCTTGTGTGCTTGTGCTTGTGCAGAAAACGAACCGAACGTATCAGATGGATTTTGCTGTTTGCTGTTGCTGTTACTAGGATACTAGGTTTCAAAAAAAAAATCAAACCGCCATGGCGTTTCAATTCTACTACCAGTGAACCGAACCGTTATTTTTCATATGCATATGTCGTGTACACCTCTTCTTCTTGCCTTGCCTTTTTGCCTCTTGATTCCCAAACCAAAACCGGACCGGACCCTCCACTACCGGACCGAGACTAGTTTACAGAACATGAATGAAGATGAATCAGGCAAGATGGAGTGGGTCACTGGATTGGATTGGACTGGACAGAGAATCCGAGCCGAGTTTTTTTTTTCAATACTTTTTTGTGCCGTGGATGCAAGATTCCCCTCTCTTGTGTTTTCTCTCTCTCTCTCTCTCTCTCTCTCTCTCTCTCTTCTCTTTTTGTTATCTCCAAAAAAAAAACCGTTTGAAATACCCAAAATGGCGGGAGGCGGAGATATTCAATTTCCTTTCGCAATTGGGTGCATACTGGTTACCTAAAAGCTATAGGCACTCTGATCTACAGTTATGCATTCACCATGCAATGCGGTAGTGTTGCACTTTTTCACACCACACCGCAAGGTTACGTAGTCCGAGCCGTAACGTGGTTCCACCGACCCGACGACGACGCGTTTAGGTCAAGTCAAGGCGTTTATCTATCTCTATTTTTCAAAACGAATGGCGACAGAGAGGCGGTGAAAAGTTGAGTTGGAACTCTATTTTGCCTGAGAAAGACTTTTCAATATTATACTTAATTATTATACATAAAAGATATGAATGCAGATGTTTAAAAGGAATGAATATAGATAAAAAATCGGTCATAATAATAAATCAATAAAAATAAAAATAATAAATCAAAAGGTAGTATGCGTGTTTTAGTGAGTGAGTGAGTGGAGTTATGCTGTTTTATTGTTGGTTCTTTCGTGATCGCCTAGCTACTGGAACTGGAGGCGGTGATGAGCCATCACTATCATCCGTAGTAGTGGTACTACCCGCAGAATGGTGAAGGTTTCGGGAATGAGTTCGAGCATGTTGAGCCAAGTTGTCACTTCTAGAGAACTTCTTGCCACATTGACCACATTCGAATGGCTTTTCTTGAGTATGAAGTGAACGGAAATGACGTTTCAAGTGTTCTTGTCGTCGGAATCGTCGATCACAATGCTCACATACAAAGCTCTTTGAAGAGTCATCAGTTGGTTTTCGACCTCTTCGATAAGATTTTGTGGTTTGTTTCTTTGGTTTTGTGGTGGTAGCAACTTTTTCTTCCTTCGGTTCTTCAACCTCTGGTGCTAGAGCCGGAGCTGGAACTTGAACAGCAACTGGAACAGGAGTGTCTTCAATTTCATCAAAATCTTCGAATGGTTCTTCAATATCTTCTTCAACACCAGATTCACTTGGAGATACTGGAGGAGATTTGAGTGGTAGATTAGTAGTGGTAGTAGTAGACGTAGATGCAGAAATTGGAGTAACCATTGAAGATGGAGGTTGGAAAGGAGTGAAATCAAGTTTCAAACTTGGTCTCAATCGCTTATTTGATGAATCTTCTAGTCCAAAATCTTCTTCAATTGATCGTTTTCGTGATTGATTATGAGGAATTGGAGGAGTTGGAGAAGGAGAAGGTGGTACAGTAGGATTGTGCAATTGAGGAGCAGACATGCTAGCTCCTACTGATGTGTAGAAGATTGATTCATTAGTAGTGTGATGGTGGTGTTGTTGCTGTTGCTGCTGTTGATGTTGATGAGGTTGTTGCAAATGTTGATGATGTGACATTGGTGGAGCTGCCATGTCTGTGATATAAGATGATGTTGATGATGATGAAGAAGGCTGAGCCATTGCCAAAGCTCTTGGATCACAGAATGACGGCGTACTAGTAGTGGTAGTAGCAGAATCATCATAATGGAAATTGTGAATAGAATTAGAATCTTCAGACATTGTCAAGAATGAATGCTGTATTGGGTGTTGTTGTTGTTGGTTAGTGGTATCGAGTAGTGAAAATGAAGAATCCAAATAATCTTCCTGCGTCGTTGAATAAATATCAAAAGGATCTAGCTGAGGCATCACCATTGGTGCAGGCATGAATGAAGAGTACGACATGATGTCTCCAAAATATAATGAATGAGTGAGTGAGTAAGTTAACTTAAAGAAAGAATATTAATAACGATAATAAAAGGAATGGCAACGATTTAGATTATAATGAATGGAAAGAAAGGAAAGAGAAAAAACAGGATTTCACAATTCAGAAGTGGGCACTGGACCCAATATATATATACATTACACCTGTTGATATCATGGTAACTATTCTGAAAAAAAAAAAAAAAATAACTATAAGTTCTCAAGCGGCGGCGACGGCGTACGCGGCAGCATTAGCACCAAATTTTGAACGTGCTTTTTTATGCTAATTATCCATCCAAAAAGTTCAAAAAGTAACTTTTCTGAACCGCCGAATACAAAAGCAATCCTTGAAATGTATAAAGCTTGGTCCATCATCAATCCCATCAAAAGAAATACATGCAAAATAGCTCCATGGCTTGCTCCGCACACAATAATTATTTTTTTTTTTTTTGTAGCTAACAAAAGTAACTAATATGTATGAGCCGACCCTGTTGGCTAGTTTACTTTTTAGGGAACCGAGAGATAGACTGGGGGAGAATAGCAAAAAGACGAAGAGAGAGAGGAACTTTGTACATGCCGATCTTTGTACATGCCGATCACTTCTTTTTGCGGTTTGTATAGCAGTGTTTTTGAATTTTGTTTGAATTAATTGGATTGGGGTTGTTAGGAACGTTGAGATTTGAGATATGGCGAGATTTGTGTTAATTTTTTTTTTTTCGGCCAAAGTCGGTAACAAACTACTCGGATTGTCCGTTGGATAAGTATATTAATATGTACAGAAAAACAAAAAAAACCATGCTAGCTAATTAGCTAGTAAGCTAGTGTATAGTTAGTAAGTTAAATAGTATATAGCATGTATATAGCATGGGTTGACACAGTTGGAACTGGAGAGTGGAGATCCTAGGTCAGAGGTTTGAGAATTATGAGTGTGAAGTTACCAGGGTCTAATTATATCCCGGATATCGCGATTGTAGAACAGACAGGGAACAACCGTTCATAGTCGGTGGTGGGTGGGTGGGTGGTGGTCGCTTGCGCAGGACTGTAGCTCCGACTCCGACCTTGAGTCATGTCTGGTGAGGCTCAAGCTTTTGTAATCCTAGTGCCTGTTGATTCAAATACTCTTGCTCGACATGCTGGGCAAGAGAGATTGCTTCTTCAGGTACAAATTCACCATGAGGGTCAAGACCCTTGTTAATTCGGTCATATTGGTATTGTAGATGCTTGGGATTATCAAATGGACAATAAGCGCCACCAATCTTTTGAGGTGCGTTAGGTGGAGGTAGCACAATTGAACCTTCGTCATATGGCGGGATTTGTTCTTGGTGTAGTGTCGATTTAGCCGAAGGATCATGGTCTGGGCATCCGTCGCAAAGACAGCCATCTCCACATGGACATTCTCCTAACATACACGAGGCGGAATAATACAGGTCATAATCCTGATTGTCGTCCAATTTTGTGCCTTCGACCGACATGGGCGCCATGAACATTGGAGGCACTGTGGTTGGAGTTGCATGTTCCGGTTCTGTCTCTGTCTGGGTTTCTTGATTCGGTTTCTCTAGTAATCTATCGTAGTAATCTTGATGCTTTTCGTATTCGTCATGGGAAATTTTCCGGTACAAACCATTAAAAACAGGGATGTAAACACCATCATTTTCCGTTCTCTTTTTGACCTTGAGCCTTCCAGATTTTGAACTACCAGCGCTTCCACCATTACAACAGCTACCGGAATTTGAACTTGATGACCCTTTTGGACTACTGGGAGCGTCGCACACCACTTTCAAATCTCCATCTGCTGCTGTTTCGACATACTTTTGGGAACCTGGGGCCGGTTGTATTGTGATTTGACCTTGACCTGTGATATGGTATTCGGATTCTTTATCAGGCATGATAGCCAATCTAGCGCCTTTGAAGGGAGGTCTGCCACGGCGCCGTACCTGTAGTAGCGGCCTGTCTTTGTGTATACACGATTTACTTCTGTGACCTCTGATACATTTTAGGCATGCATATTTTTCATTTTGGAATATAATCATAGTGAACTGTTTATTCTATGCCCTATGCCCTATGCCCTATGCCATTGAAGTGGTGCAACTTTGGACAGAGGGCGATTGGGAGATAAAATTTTGTGTGCGGTTTGCCAGCGCCGACGCGGTCCGACCCCGATCCGACAAGTCAGCATCGAACAACCCCCCCCCCCCCCCCCCCCCCCCCCCCCCTCTCCTTCTTTTTTTTTTTTTTT
>PPJI03000061.1:0-94471 GCA_003707485.3 Blastobotrys proliferans
ACAACAACAACAACAACAACAACAACAACAACAACAACAACAACAACAACAACAACAACAACAACAATAGCAACCAAAAATCCATTATGAACGACCTGCATCCTGACATTGTCCCGATTTTCAAAGACACAACTGACCGATTGGGCATGTTGAGCAACAAGCTTGATGCGTTGCTGCAAAACTATCGATAGAGCAAGGCTGGTTCCGTTTTTGTTTATTACTTTATTGAATATTTTCCCTTCTATTTTATTATAATTTATTTGATTATCTTTTGTAATGCGTTCGGTAAACTCCCTCGGCGAATGAGCCGCACGCCGCTTCCAGTGGGTTCTTCGTTTTTTAAAAAAAGAAGCAAAAAGCAGTAGACGATAGGAATAAACGCGCCTGTGCCTTTCCAATAATATTCTCAGACCACTGTTTGTTCTGGAAAAAGAAGCAAAAAGCGGTCGAAGGGCCCTGAGCCGCACCATCGCTGTGTAACCGGCATACTCTTGAAAAAACTACAACTGTCTTTCAATACACTGTTGATACAAGAGATATATGCTCAATTGACCTCCTAGAATCGATATATGATAATAGTTATTTCATATCATACACTTTTACCTGTGTTTAGACCCCCCAAGGCGGTATGAGATTTACGCCCACCGGAGTATGTCACAGTCCTAGTTGATTGAGGGACATTGCGCCGCAGGCACCGTTTTTGCTTCTTTTTTGAAAAAGAAGAACACCACCGGGAGGAGCACTGTCTTCTTTTTTTAAAAAAAAGAAGCAAAAGACAGTAGAGAGAGACACTGGAGCCGCAGTCCGGGTAAACATGCGGCGTGCGGCTCAACCCCCCAAACTGCCCAATAAGACCGGCCGGCTGCACGCACACGCCAGGTTGCCAATTGCTTTCACAAGTGCAGCCAGTCGCGCGCACGCGCACGCGCAAAAATTTTTTTTTTCCCTATGACGAAGGTAAGGTGTGGGTGTGTGCCGCCCAAATATACAACACCACAAAACTCCAACAAAAGCTGTGAAAAGCTGTGCTTCACACACTCTCATCCACTACACTAGGTAGACTTACTGTGCCTTTCACCCACACACAGAGCAACTACAGCAGCGAAATCAAATCGTAGTAGTCGGAGAACTACACCACACACTAGACAAGGTCTATACAGCATCAAACACAAGCATCGACCACTCAAATACTGAGAGGAAGGTATTAATTAAATTGTGAGAAATAACAAAATTTCAAGGACATGTCTTGGAATTTTCAACCAGAAACTGCTAGACAATTGGCTAGTATATTGGGTGATGCAGCTTCGCCGAACAATCAAGTTCGACAGAGGGCAAATAAGGTAAGATAGATGCCGCGTAAAGAAAAAAGGTTTGCTAACCAAAACATGTCATGTAAAGCAATTGGAGGAGGCCAAAAAACAGTCAGATCTCAACTACTATTTGGTATATCTGCTGGTAGAAGCCAAGGATGAGGTCCCGGAGACCATTCGAGCAACCGCAGGTGCTCAATTACGATTAAATGTTGCATATAATTTCAAGAAGATTTCGCCCGAGGGGTTGAGTTATATCAAGGAAGGGGTGCTGAAAGGTCTTGGGGACCAGTCTGCAATGGTTCGAGCAATGATCAGTAACACAATTACCACAATTGTGACTTCAGGTGGCATCCAAAACTGGCTTAACGTGTTGCCTAGCCTGTTATCGATGGCCGAGGGCAACAATAACGCTGCTCTGACCGCTCAGATCGGTGCAATGTCTGCACTGTCCAAGATCTGTGAAGATTCTGCTAAGGATCTAGATAATGAATACAATGGGGAGCGTCCTCTGAACCACTTGGTTCCAAAATTTCTGGATTTTGCAACCAACAGTCCAAATGCCAAAATTCGATCACTGGCCATCTTCTGTTTGACACAGTTTGTGATCAACCCAAGCCAGTCGCTACTAGCGCACATTGACACGTTCTTGAATGCGTTGTTTTCATCTGCTTCAGATCCAGATGCTGATATTCGAAAGAACGTATGTTCAGCGTTTGTAAATTTGCTAGAAATCCGACCTGACAAGCTGATTCCGCATTTGGAAGGAGTAATCAACTATTCGCTACACTGTATCAAAGACCAGGACGAAGCAGTGGCTTCGACTGGCGCTGAGTTCATTTTGGGGTTGGCTGATTCCAACGATATCAGCACTGATGCTATTAAACCTCATTTGAACAAGATTCTTCCCGTCATCCTGCCCGCCATGGTGTATTCAGAGGATGAACGTGTAGTTTTAGAAATGCTTGAAGAAGAAGACGAAGAGCAGGAAGACAGGCCCGAGGATATTAGACCAACCAATGCAAAGTCCAAGGAAACGCATACTGTGAAGAAAAACGAAGGCGACCAGCAGCAGAATGGCAATGGCAATGGCACAGCCGAAAAGAGTGGCCAAGGTGATGACAGCGACGACGAAGACGACGAAGACGACGATGACGACGACTTGGGAATGGCTGATTGGAGCTTGAGAAAGTGTTGCGCCGCGTCATTCGACGTCTTGTCGACAAAATTCGGTGGAGATGTGTTGGAAATCTCGCTACCATATCTCAAATCGAGCATCGTTTCCCAGGAATGGTATGTCAGAGAAGCAGCCATTCTTGGATTCGGGGCGATTGCAGAGGGTTGTATAGAAGTTTTGCGACCTCATTTACCAGAATTGGTACCATTTCTGATCCAGAGGCTGAGCGATGACCAAGCTCCCGTCCGTCAAATCGCAGCTTGGACACTAGGTAGATACTGCTCGTGGGTTATCGAGACGTTGACTCCTGAGACCCACCAGCAGCTGTTCCTGCCTTGTTTGCAAGGACTATTGAAGTGCTGCCTTGACAAGAACAAGAAGGTTCAAGAAGCCGGTTGCAGTGCATTTGCAACTCTGACGGAACAGGCTGGCGAAGAGCTGGTTCCTTACCTAGAGGCCATTTTGATGCATTTCAACATGTGCTTCAAGAAGTACAAAAACAAGAACTTGGTGGTTCTTTACGACGCAATCCAGACCCTGACGGATCATGTCAGCACGGCATTGTGTGAAGAAAAGTACATCAATCTATTGCTACCTCCATTAATGGATAAATGGTCCAAATTACAGGACGATGACCACAATCTGTGTCCTCTATTTGAATGCTTGTCTTCTGTAACTGCAACTCTGGGCGAAAGCTTTGCTCAGTATGCACCACCAGTGTTTGAACGGGCTGTCAGAGTACTACGTGACACTCTGGTGCAGGAACAAAACTATCAAGTAGAACAAACCAACGATGAAGGCGGTGGAAGCATCGACCCTCCAGACAAAGATTTCGTCATTGTAGCACTAGATTTGCTAGATGGACTGGTCCAAGGGTTGGGCCACCATGCATCTGAACTAATTGCAAACAACAACAGTCCTCCTCTGCTAGAAATGATGATGATGTGCCTGCAGGATGAAGTCAATGAGGTGCGTCAATCTACTTTTGCATTGCTCGGCGACATGGTCATTTATACCTACGACCAAGTCCAGCCATATCTACAACAAGTTATCACAGAAACCGCCAACCATGTCGACGCTGACGACATTGAGGCAAGAAGAGTATGTAACAATGCTACATGGACCATTGGGGAAATTGCACTGCAGGCTCAGCGGTCGGATCTTGAGCCACACGCACAGAACGTGTTCGAGCGGCTTGTTCGTATCTTGCAGAACGTCAAGACGTCGAGAATGGTCCAAGAGAATGCGGCCATTGCAATTGGCCGTATGGGCAAGCAACTCAGTGATGTGATTGCTCCACACCTGTCGTATTTTATCAGCAGATGGTGCGAATTGATTCTGTATGTCGACGAAACAGACGAGAAAGACTCGGCCTTCAGAGGAATGTGCGAGATTGTCGGCGCCAATCCTTCGGGATTGTCCAACGAGGCAACGCTGGTCAAATTTATCGAGACGGTTGGGTTCTATAACGACCCTAGTCCGGAGCTTGCCATGCTGATCCAAAAGGTGCTCCAGGGCTACAAGAGCGTCGTGCAAGACTGGAATGCCGTGGTCATGTCCAAGTTACCCGCCCAGCTTGCTCAGAGCATATCCCAGCGTTACGGAGTTTAATAGTTTAGAGTAACCATGTAATTGCATCAACCAAGTCCTATATATAATAAACCTGTGTACTATGTAGCCTCTACTGTTTTTTGCTTCTTTTTCTGGAAAAAGAAGAACCGCCTAGAAGAAGCTCTCGTCGGTGCAATTGGACATTAATCGAAATCATGAGATAGCACTCGTCTTTGAAAAAGAGCCAAAAACAGTGGCTGCGGCTCGTCGGAGTCGGAGTCGGCATCGGCATCGGCACCCAACCTCCAGCCAATCATATCGCTTGCGAATCAGCCAGCGCAGTGCAAATTTGGGATTTTCACCTCCAGCAGTGAGCGCAGAGACAATTTTTTCAAGACGCTCAAAGCACATTTTTCTCTTTACTACCAAAACATCAAACTAATATAGAAAATGGGTGCTCCAGGACCACAAAGATATTTGGGATGGTGGGGTTCATTGGGTATGTATATTCGATACCGAAGCAAGGGCTGTGTCTAGTGGATCGTCAGGTCGTCAAGTCGTCAGGTCGCCAGAGAGTAGTTTAACCTGGAAAGTGCAACTCGTTAGCTGGTTAACTGTAGAGTGAGCGGATCGAGTAATCACATTGGCCTTCAGAATTGTAGTTAATTCTGGAATATGCTGGAAATTGTTGGGAAAGCAAGATCTTGTAGGATGGGATATGAAAGAAATGGCCAAAGCAGGCACAGAATCGACTCAAGACGACGGGCGGCCCTACAGAATGCTTCTATGGTTACTGTAATGAGATAGATTGCTAACAAACAGTGAGAACTGAAAAACAGGATCCCCAGCTCAAAAATACATTGCTCGATATCAAGTATCACCACAAGCTCAAAAACCATTGAAAGGTTCCCTTCATAACGCCATTTTCAACACATTCCGACGAGTTCGAGGTCAAGCTTTGTTTGTTCTTGTACCAGTTTCTATCTACTACTTCTGGTGGACTGAAGCTCAGGCCTACAACAAATGGTTGTACACCAAGGCCGGACGTGAAACCTTGGAAAGATTGAACGCTGAAGAGTAATTTAGTTTACATAATTGTATAAATTTATTTTCATTTTCATTTTCATTTTGTTTCCTGATTCAACAGTGTTTAAGGTGGTATGTCCAACAAAACAGTACCTGAAATAGTTTATTCTTGTTACGGCAAAAACCGTGTTGGCCCTTCTACCTATTTGTAGGAACAAGAAAAAGACTATCATTTCACTGAACTGTGACGTTTGAATTTGAACTGCAAATCCAATGATACGGTTAGCTAAGAGTGTAGTTGCCTTCGCGGCAATTGGGTTGGCATCATCAAGTGCCTTATATTCTAATATCGATAAGCACGATATTTCCAAATTGGATTCAGACTTGTTTAATCCCGAGTTTGCACCAATTGCCAAGAGGTCTCCTAATGGCGGATGGGGAGATATCGGGGAGAAACTGTGGAACTCAATTGATTATTCTGAAGAAGAAGAAATTGTCCCAGATGGCGATAATATGGTTCATCTTGATTTGGATTCTGTTCCTATTGAAATCCAAGCTGCTGGAGACGTTCATGGGTTTGTCACGGTGAACCCAAAATCTCCTTATCACTTGAAAGTGATCATGACCAGAAAAGACGGTAGCTTGTCCCTTGAATCAGACGGTTCCAAGCCCTTGGAGGCAGTCATTTTGGATGAATTCGGGATAATGTTTCAAGCTGACCCGCTAAGAGTTGTCAAGATTGCCGATGATGGCGAAATGGGCCTGGCCGAAACGTTATATTTGCCTACGGTTCAATGGCATATTGACGAAAGACGTGTTCTGACAAGAAACGGTGAATCTCACGGTTATATTTGTCCAATGTCCAACGGTGAGCATCAATTATATTGGTTTGAAAGTAATGTCAGATGCTCTGGAGGATGGCCAGTTTTGTTGATGGCTGCAGATTTGAAGACGGTCACCAATGCGGCTCTTGCGGCTCAATCAAAAGGGGACAAGGTGGTGCCAGCTTTGGCTTAGTTTAGTTTAGTATATACTGTGCTACATAAACTTATGTGGCTTGGTTATGATATATCGGAATCAATAGTAAAATTCGTGCAAGTACTTCTCTGTTGGCATAATCCAATTTTGACTTCCCCTCGCATCTTTGCATTTCTAGATTATCGTTGGGTTAGTTGACAATTATTGACTTTTTGGGTGAGATCGTCGATTATAAGCAGTATGTTTAACCGTATGGCGCTATCGAACCGCGGGTAGTTTATACCTGATGTGTGCAATATACACTTTCACCTTCCCTCAACGGACAATTGTTGTGTTACCCGATTGGTTACCAATGGTGGAAAATAAAGACCATAAATATAGCTCTCATATCGCAGTTATTCAGTCAAATCGTCCACAAGAGTTATTGTTTTTTGCAGACACATACCAGGAAAATGAAGTTCAACCAATTGATTGTCGCGGGAATCACTTCTTCAGTGATGGCAGCTCCTTCAATGACAGAAGATTATATGCCTGCTGTCAATGATACATCCCTTTTGATGGGAAACGAAACTGATGTACCTGTTCATGTTGCCCATTATCGAGCAGCATCTCATCATTTCGACGTACCTTCTGGATACAGTGGCAGGTATGATTCCCGACATCGTTACTACGAAGAAGAATCCGACTTTGAAGATGAGCGAATAGACAGAGGATGGAGTCTCCCTTCATCGTCATCTCATTTGAATAATCGATGGGAATCTTGGCAATATGATGCTGAATATGACAGTGAACGTGGTTGGGAAAACAATGACCGGTTCTACAGACAAGAAATGACTAGTCGGTTTTTGCTTGAATGCCAATGTGATGAACGAGAATACAGGCACTTGCATAAAACTGAAATCCAGGCTCTACCTGATGGCCATTTGGGTATCGGCTTTGACGAAGACCTGGCCGTTCCTTTGTTTGCTCAAATTGGTCGAGAATCCAATCATTTGTTCCATTCTGCTATCAATAAGCCATTTGCTGTCCTTGGGGGCCAGAACTCTTTGCATACCGTTTCTTCTTTCAGGGTAGCTTCAAGACCATGGACTATTAAGGATCATGTATTGTATCTGTCTCACAGTAGCTCGGCCGTTGCATGTCCAGTAGAGAGAGGCAGCGAGCAATATACTGTCCACTGGGGTGAACCGTTCTTGTGTAAGGGAGGTGTTCCAATTCACGTCGTAGTTAGAGAAGCTGAAGAACGTGAACGAGAAGTTTGGGGACCTGCATATGTAAGAGACGACCGTGACTGTGACTATTGAAGCAGGAGAGATACGTAGATTTGCTATCTATACTATTAATTGAACATAATATTTCTTATCGCCTTTTGTTTCAACTGGCCAAACGAGATAATCGGGTTTGGTCAGTCACGGTCCCACCAGTTTCTAGAGTACCGTGTCGAGAATCGGAGACGATCGGATCAGATTAGCCACAAATCACCAGCCACACAACTGACTGACAGTCAGCCACACGATCACCAGTCTCCTGAATTCTGTAAGAATAATTCATACACCACTAACAAACTATATAAAGCCATAGATCTCCCTCGTGGTATTGAGGGCCAAGTCACATCACATATACACATACAACATAATAGCTTAGCTAAGCATTGTCTCTTTGTCTAGTTCGTCATACCGAACGTAGAGCACGACACAATTCTCTTCGCTAAGCTATTATATTGGTAAATGAGAGACATACATGACCAGTATGGTCTGGTTTGCTAGTAATGCGTGAATTGCTGTTATAGAATTCAGGGGTTCTGTCCGATAATCGCTGGTTCTCAACTATAAAAGAAGGAAATTTTCGATCTTCAAAACTTGACAACTACACATCTTCATCGTACTACACAACATGATACAACCATACACTCTATTCTCCAGCTGATTGAGTTGTGTCTCTATCTTGATTGACAGATAAGAGGCACATTCTCTCTATCAAGGCTGAATAATGCAATACAATAATGAACAATAATAATCAATAACTATAATGGACAATAATATTCAATAACAATAGCAATAACAATGATATGAGAACCCGCCTAAAAGTTGACGGGGGTATATGATATAATGATAAGATGTGGATATATAACAAACAATAATTTATAATGGTATGAATATCCGCCACGTCGATGTGAGTGAAAAATTCGATCAATTAGAGTATGGAGTATATAGTTGTTTTATATTGTGTAGTATAATAAAGATGTGTAGTTGCTAAAACTTGATAATGTCACTCCTGCTGTTTTACTACTTTTTTATGACTGGGGGCGTGAATATCTGACTATTCTGTTTGGCAATTGGAACTACTTAGTTACTTACGACCGAGTCGGCGTTGTGCAGCTCGATCAACTGTGCTGTTTCTTTACACAATTCATACTCCGCTCCAGACGTGTCATTACAGTTTAGATTGACCGTTGTGTTATACTTCCTAGCATATAAAGCGGCAAATTTACCGGGACTTGGGGCAACCGCTCCATGACCTGTATATGTTCCACCTTCTTCACCAAGGTTGGAAATAATTCGGCTGAGCATCATCAACGCTTTGGTCGGGTTCGACCCGTCGTTGACTTTATGGTACTCGTCGATATAAGATAGTGTGGTTTGGTTGTAACCTTCTGGAGCATAGAACCACGCTACGATCCTGTGTTTTCCACCTGGTTCCGTCATTAAATCATCCACGGTGTGTTCATGTTTCACAGTTGAGGCACAGCAAACACATGTGAACAACCAAAAAATCGGGCCCAACACTAACTTTGCCATTCTAAAATATGTTTATCGGTATAATTTTTATAATTTTCAAAGTAAATATTCCCACGGTATTTATAATATGAGCTCTAGCTCCTGGGCTTTCCTTAATCCACACACGGCATGTGGCTCCAAGGCTCTCAGTACATATGGATAGACCAAAGCACACGACAACCTGCTCCTTCCTGGACTTTCCTTTATATTCAAACACTTCGACTCACTGTGTTGATCATCGATCATCGGAAAAATGTAAATAGCTGGTTTTATTTTATTAAGGTACCTAAATTCTATCAACTGATTTAATTGACTCAGCATGCAGGTGTTTGTGTCGCCATGGTAGTTTGCTGACAATCGGCAGCCGCCGCAGTAGTTGCGGCTGACACGGCTGATCCAGTAGGCTGCTGGGCAGATGTCTCAGGTGCATTGCTTCCGCCATCTGTTGGTACTGGACAAGATCCATCACATGCTTGAGTTGGAGCGGCTGCACTAGAAGCTGGGGCTGGCTGAGAATCACCGCCGCAGCTATCACAACTTCCCGAATTTGGGTCAGTGGTGGATGTTGGAGCTGAAGCTCCAGAAGACTCTGTGGGGCCTGGTCCCGAACTCTGAGGACCAGCAGTAGCATCTGGTGCGTCTGATTGACCTGATGGATTAGGTGATTTAGGAGAGTCAGATGAATCTGGCGGAGAATCTGAAGTTGGTGCAGATTCAGGTGCAGGTTCTGATGCAGGAGCAGGTGTGGATCCTTGACCAGTCGTTGAACTAGCAGGAGCAGGTGTGGATCCTTGACCAGCCGTTGAACTAGCAGGTGCGGATGGCTCACCAGTTGCTGAGGTAGGAGGTGCAGATGATTGACCAATTGCTGAGGTTACAGGTGCGGATGGTTCACCAGTTGCTGAGGTAGCAGGTGCAGGGGCAGGTGCAGTTGGAGCTGGGTCTTCATTATCACAAGGTGCCATTTGGCTGGTTTGTTGACCAGCTGAATCCCCGGAGCTACCAGCAGATGATGAGCCGGGAGAGGGAGGCATGTCTGTGGCAGTGGCGGTGGCAGGAGCTGGATTGGCACCCGAGGGTCCTGCAGCGCATGATTGACAAGATGCAGGATTAGGGGTAGCAACAGCTGAAGAGCCTGGATCAATTGGACCTGCTGAAGCCGATCCACCAGAGGTAAGAGCCGAGGGAACGGTAGCTGTCTGTGGGCCAGCAGTGTCACCAGGACATGGCTGCGCACTAGGTTGTGGAGGAGTTGGTTGGGGTGCACAATCGTCGCAATCACCAGGATTGGCAGTTGCTGTAGGAGAGGCAGGAACAGGAGCTACCTGAGAGGAAGCACCACACGAGCCTCCACAGTTTTCCTGTATATTCCCCACTGGTGCACTGTTTGCGATGCCAGCGAGTAACAGCGGTACAAGGACAGTGTTTTGAAGTGTGTGAAATCTCATTGTGATCAATTGGATGCAGAAGTGAAAACAAGTTAAATATGAATACATTTCAACCCGAAAAATCCTGCTCCTTTTATATCAATTCTAATCTACAAAGGAGACATAATTTACATAGACCAGCTTCGTGTTTCTACTTCATACCGCCATATTCAGGTACACTACACGTCTACAAAGCCATGATCATCATTGAATGTCAATCTTATCACCAAGGAGACGCTTTATCAAAATTTGGCGCCCTGTGGTAACAAGCCGACACTGTGGTAAGTTCAGTGGGTAATGACTTCTTTTTTTAAAAAAAGAAGCAAAAAACAGTGGCTCATTCAGGAACACGAAAGATCCAAAGGTTTGGTGATAGATGCTGATGGTTGGGTCTGTCGGTACATCATCGGACACCGCGTATCGACTTCGACTTCCTGTGCTCAGATTTACGCCCGGTGAACGGGCCACAGGAACAACACTTTTTTCAGTGAAATTTTTTCTTCCCTCTTTCCTCTTTAATTTTTTTTAACGTCAATCAATTACCACTACCAGTAACATAGAAAACATATACCAGCATAATGAGACACATCAATACCGAAGAAACACTAGATATTCCTGAAGGAGTTCACTTGACTATCAAAGCTAGACAAATTTCAGTGACTGGCCCTCGTGGTAGTCTAAAGAAAGACTTGTCCCACATCAGTGTCACCTTCAACAAAGTGTCCAATCGACAAATCAAGGTCAAAGTGCTACATGCTGACAGAAAACATGTGGCAGCAGTACGAACTGTCAAATCACTGATTAATAACATGATCATTGGCGTTACCAAAGGCTTCAAATACAAGATGAGATACGTCTATGCCCATTTCCCAATCAACGTCAACATTCTGGACAATGGATCATCTCTTGAAATCCGAAATTTCTTGGGTGAAAAGCGGGTCCGAACAGTTAAGGCTATGGAAGGTGTGACTATGGAATCCTCCAAGAACCAGAAAGATGAATTGGTTTTATCAGGCAATTCATTGGAAAACGTCTCACAGTCTGCTGCAGACATTCAACAAATCTGCCGAGTAAGAAACAAGGATATCCGAAAGTTTTTGGACGGTATCTATGTGTCTGAAAAAGGTGTGATCGAAGAAGATGAATAAGTTATTTATACACAAAAAAAACAGTACTTAAAAACTGAAGCTATTATCTTGGCTCAAATCAAGATAGACGACATCGAGAAGGCTCGTGTCACTGTGCGTTTCCCTGTAAATCCAATTGTCCCTGCCCTCCCACCATCCTAATAATTACCTCACTACACTAACTATGAAACCATGGAACCGCCCCAAGCGAATTGCAAATGTGAACGAACAGCCGCTTACGGGCAGTTGCTGGTAAGACAAGGGACTTGAGTTTTCCAAGACGAGCAAGATTCAAGTTCTCGACTGTTTGTCAAAATTTTGCCTAATTCTGATAAAGTTGCAACTACAGTGAGCAATGCGAGAGTTGGTGCCGTTCATATGCCGCCTTTCCTTAGCGTCCATAATGGTGGATAGGTGGACTTTTCGTGAACGGCGCACGCTGGCTGGTGGCTAGAAAAGAGCAGCTAGAAACACGATTATGTCATAGCTTTTTATCACATCATGTCCCCTGTCTCTGGCTGTTTCTGCCTGGGTCAGCTTTTGGCCTCCTACAGGTTGCGCCCTCTTTGGACGCATGCTAAGGTCGGCCGTAAGTGGTTCTGTTGCCCGAGAGGCTTGTGCGTGGTTTGTTTATTATGCATTGCTTAGCTAGTGATGCCGTGCGATTATGTAAAAATTCTCCAGGGTCCATCTTTGATTATGTATATACATATATATGTGTCTATATGTCTAGTATATATATACATATATATGTGGAAAGTATACGGATCTGATCTGATTTTAACTATCTACAAGACAAAAGTCAGACCAGACCCTCAAACAAACTGAGATTAAGAAACAGGAAATCTCAGAACATGGCCAGCACAATAACAAGGACTAACTCTTCTGCTTTAACCACTCTAATCACTCCCACTAATCCTACTTCTATCATGACTCTTAAAGGAAAGGTAGATCAATTTTCAAAACTACCGACTGAGCTGCATCTATGTGTCGGTCAGTTTCTACCTATTGAGAGCATTCATGCTATGAGTTGCACATCGAAACACCTGTTTTCTATATACGGGCTCGAGTACTGGAACAAAATCAATGTTAGGGACGACAACGATAACCAAGTCTATCAGATATTTAGCCAAAGATGTTCCAGGAATGAAGATAACTTGCAATTCTCATTAGTCAACGAGGCGGTCATTTCCGTACCTGAGTCGACAGACAAACTGCAGCAATTACAAGATTTAAAGGCCGCATTTGCAAAGCTAAAGAATCTTCAAAAGATGCGACTTTTGCTTCCAGCAGATGGTGACCTGCATAATGTCCCAAAGCTACCGTCTTCATTGCGAGAAATCTGGGTGGAGTTTAGACGCCCCAGTCAACTTTCTACAGGGATTGGAGGACCAACCTACGGGCCAGCATGTTTTGCCGCTCCAAGTGGAATTGATGGTCGAGATGTACTTGAATCGAATCTCGAAACCATGCTGGCAGGAGTGCCCAACCTGCAGCTGTTGACGCTCTGCCGGATGAATATTCAAACGCAATCCGACGCATGGATTCCACAATCTGTGGATCATTTGGTACTTTATGGCTGCACAGTCAACATTTCACGGGAGACGGGGTCAGTTAATTGTATCAGGAGGCTTACACTAAGATGTACCAACAATGTGGCTATGTCATTACCTAAAGTATCGCATATCGATATCAATCGCACGATCGATATTGACACTACGCTTGCCCTTCGGGACCTTGTCGAGTTGGAATCAACGTGGATTGTTGCTGCAGATATCCGACAGACCTGTAAATTACTCAAAAACATGCATGCACCGTCGTTACGTCGACTGGCCATTACATCGGAGCATTGCCAGGCACATGAAAACCACGAACAGTTGTACCACATCCTCAGCAAGTTCACACGCCTTGAGCAGGTTCACTACGGTCTGTCGCCATTGATCCGGTTCATGACTCTGGAGGCTACCACTGCTTACATCATGCATTTGGCCAGAGCTGTGCCAACGCTTCACCGGAGGCCCAAGACATGGTTCATGGTAGAGGACTGCAACGACAGGCTTCAGTCGTCCATCATTAGACAGGTGTCTGCGGACCCGGAGCTGAATATGCTTGCGGGATATCGCGCACATGATGCGTTCAACATGTGTGTCCAGCGAGCATAGGCGTTTTATACATATTACATAGTTACATACTACTAACAAGCATTGGGAATAAGGTTCTAAAATTCCAAAGTGTCTTCTTTTTCCAGAAAAAGAAGAAAAAAGCGGTACAATTGCGCCGCAGCACCCTGGGTCGATCTGAGCCGCACGCACCTTGTGGACACGCACGTAACGTGGAGCGGGCGCGCGGTGTCCATCTCCGGTGTGCAACATGAAATGAAAACGACAACAACATTACCAAACAGCAGCATGGAGGACTCGAGCAACACCAAGGAGACCGCTCCCGCAGACTCCGCTAACGAAACTCCGTTTGAAAAGGCCATCCGGGCGTGGAACGAGATTGCACTGACCTCGCTGCAGAAGAAGCTGGACGATGAGGGAGTGGAAATGATGGAGAAACAAAAGACTTCGGTGGTCACTCGAAAGGAGCTTGCTGCTAAGACGAAGGCTTTCAAGAAGATGGATGACGGCGGGAAACTGAACGAGATCAAAGCATTGCTGAAGATGTACCAGACAGAGATCGATAGCCTTACAAATAGAAGTAAATTCGCCGAAAACGCATTCATGAATGTGTATCAGGCCCTGAATGAAGCACCAGATCCCAAGCCGCTGTTGGAAGCTTCCATAGACTCTGTATATAGCGCGGGTGAGGCATCAAAGTTGCGCACAGAGAACGCTAGGCTGTCTGACTTGGTCACAAAGTACGCAGACTATGACCATATCAAATCGAAATTGGAAAAGCTGGAACAGCAATCCAGCGAGCAGGCAACCGCTAAAGTACAGGCCAAAGAAGCAGAACTAAAGGCCATTTTCGATGAGAAGGAAAGAAGTTGGAAGTCCAAAGAAGAGGAATTAGAACGCCAGGTTCAGGAATTACGGGCCAATAGTGAAGTCACCGAGGCTCAACTGCGGCAGCATAGCAATAGTAACAATGAGAATGTGGGTGGAGGACGAATTGCTGAACTGGAATTTGTCGCAAGAGATTTGGAAAGAGCCAATGGCCGGGTGTTGGAATTGGAGAAACGGAACCAGGACTTGAGGAAGGATCTAGAGGAAGCCAAGGCTGGTACCAGGGCCAATGACGAAAAGCTGGAGCTTGAAAAGCGAATCAGTGACCTGGAGGGCGAAAATATTAAACTAGTTGCATCTATCGACTCTGGAAGGTCGAACCTTCAACAGCAGACGTCGGAGACAGACAAGCGAATCTCAAGCTTGGAAAGGGACTTGTCGTACAAGAGCGATGAAATCGAAGCACTACGATCCAAACTAGATAGCCAGCATGATTACGAAGAAGTTAAACGGGAATTGGACGTTTTGAAGAGCATTGAGTTTTCGGTGGGTGGAGACGGAAACGATGATCAGGCAGACGAAACAGAAAACGAAAAACTTGAGAAGCAATTGCTTGCTCGAAACAAGAAACTAAACGACGACTTGACAATGAGTCGAGTCTCTAATAAAGAGTTGATGAGCAAGGTGGATACTTTACAGGCTCAAGTGGGTAAACTGGAAAATCAGCTAACAGAATCCAAGAACCTCAATTCAAAACTTGAACACGATTTGTCTACAATGAGAGAGACCACCCCAACTTCTGATACAATGTCAATAGTGTCTGGTTGGAATTGGGGTACTGCATCGACAACTGGAGGAGCTAGTGTCGTTGCAGGTTCAGGACCTGGAACAGCCCGGGGCGGCGCTGGAGGAGGTAAAGCCTCACCTACATCGTCCATAATTGGAGGCAGAGGAGAACCTACCAGGGCAAGTCAAACAGACCAAAGTATTCTACCAATTATAACCCAGCAAAGAGACCGATTCCGAACCAGAAATGCTGAATTGGAACAGGAGTTGAAAAAGACTTGGTCAACAGTTAGCTCGTTGCGTAAAGAATTAGAGGCTGTCAAGCAAGACAACGTAGACTTGTATGAGAAAACGCGATATGCAAATACGTTCCGAAAGCCTGGAGAAGGGACTGTCAGTATCGTTGAAGATAGATACAAGAGTGTTTACGAAGAAGGGCTCTCGCCATTCCAACAGTTCAAGGGCCGGGAAGCAGAGAGAGTACTCTCAAACATGGGACCTCTGGAACGAATAACGTATTCTTTTACAAAGCTTGTACTGGCCAATCGAACTAGTAGAAACTTTTTCATGCTTTATTGTATAGCATTGCATATGTTGGTGATGGTGGTGATAATGTACGGATTAGGAGGACATTCACCTACATCATCAGTATCAATTCATTCAGCCACAACAGATGCAGCGGTTTCAACTGCCACTGATATTATAAGTGATAATATAGATTCTGGAGTTGAAAAGATTCCAGCACCAGAATAGAAAAAATAAACAAAAAACAGACATGGTTTTTTTTATATAATATATTTTTGTTTTATAATTACATTAGGACACCGTTTGTTTGTTTAAGCAGCAGTAAGTCGCTTTTGAGAAGCAAGTCGGGCTCGTTGTCGAACATTGAGTCGAGCTGGGGTCTTTTCAACAGCCTTTGAGACTTCTTCATCAGCTTCAACAACAATAACTTCGATATGACATGGAGAAGATTGGTATGGGTTGATTCGACCGTGAGCTCGGTAAGTTCGTCGTCGTTGCTTTGGAGCTTGGTTAACTTGAATATGCTTAATGACCAATTTTTCAGTGTCTAATCCTTTAGCTTCAGCGTTGGCTTGAGCGTTCTTCAACAAGTCCGAGACGAATTTGACAGACTTGACTGGCCATCGAGCCTTGGTGACACCGAATTCCTTGCCTTGAGCAGTTCGTCCAATGGAACCATTGTGTTGTCGGAATGGAATAGCTCGTTCCTTGTTGCTGACTTGATCCAAGTATTTCAATGCCTTGTCCAAGTTCCAGCTGTTGACGGCAGCGGCAACGTTCATGGTGTTTTTGTACGAAGTTCGCAAATATGAACCTCGAGCTTGAGCAGATTTGCTTGGGTTTTCGGCTTGTGCGCTGTAACGAACCATTGTTGTCTTGATGATGTCGAGGGTAAAGATCAAAAGTTAGTTTTTTTGGCGATCGTTGCGAGAGTAGGTGGTTTGTGTTGTGCGAAATTTGTGAGTGGGTCACGCTGAGCGCTGCTGTGCTGGGCTGTTGGCGCGCTGTAATATTCAATGGTTTTCATAGCTGACGGAATATACTTCCCAAAATATTGCCTAATTGGGGAATATTTGATATTAGGGCTTGATGTTCTTTACTGGGAATTTGTGGAAAGAATTGGGAGAATTTGTGACTGTTTTTTTCTTAGGTATCGGAGTCGGAGTCGGAATCGGGGGTCATCGTGATCGGAAGTCGGAGACAGGTGCGTACGCTTTGGCCGCGCATCGAATTTTTTACAAAATCAAAAAAATTGCTTTGTTAGAGACAAAAGTACGCCCCCCCCCCCGAGCCGCTGCCCAGCTTGCAGGATGATGCCGAAACACACAGGAAGAAAAAATAAAAAAAAATTTCCAAAAATTTTTCAACCTTTTTCCAAATCACTATACATATTACTTATACCCACAACCCAAACATATTCCTTATCAATTTGTTTAGAGGAATTGATTTCATACTTTAAAAGTAACAAAAGGACAAATTTAAAGTAATATATATATAATGGCATTCTCACGAGGAGGAGGACGAGGTGGTAGCTCAAGAGGCGGCGGACGAGGTGGTGCACCAAGAGGTGGTGGACGAGGAGGATTCTCATCAAGAGGAGGTGGACGAGGTGGCTTTGGTGGCGGTGGCCGTGGAGCACCACGAGGTGGAGCCCGAGGTGGTGGACGAGGAGGAGCTCGAGGAGGACGAGGTGGTGGAGCTGGCAGAGGTGGTGCCAAAGGAGGATCAAAGACAATTGTAGAACCACATCGACATGCTGGTGTATTTATTGCACGAGGTAAAGAAGATTTGTTGGTAACCAAGAACTTAACCCCAGGTGAATCAGTATATGGTGAAAAACGAGTATCAGTTGATGTTCCACAGAAAGGAGATGAACCAGCTACCAAGATTGAATACCGAGTGTGGAATCCTTTCAGATCCAAGTTGGCTGCCGGTATTTTGGGTGGTTTGGACAACATTTTCATTGCTCCAGGTAAGAAGGTGCTATACTTGGGTGCTGCATCTGGTACCTCTGTATCCCATGTTGCCGACGTTGTAGGTGAACAAGGTACTGTGTACGCCGTTGAATTCTCACACCGATCAGGTCGAGACTTGATCTCCATGGCCAAGAAACGTCCAAATGTTATTCCAATTATCGAAGATGCTCGACATCCACAGAAATATAGAATGCTTGTATCCATGGTTGATGCAGTGTTTGCCGATGTTGCCCAGCCTGATCAAGCCCGAATTATTGCCTTGAACTCTCACATGTTCTTGAAGGACCAAGGTGGTGTTGTCATCTCTATCAAAGCTAACTGTATTGACTCTACCGTCGAGGCCGAGACTGTATTTGCTAGAGAAGTGCAGAAACTGCGAGAAGAACGAATCAAACCAAAAGAACAGTTGACTTTGGAACCTTACGAACGAGACCATTGTATCGTTGTTGGCCAGTACAACCGGGCCCAATAGGTGTGTTCTATATAAATTATATATATATATTTGTTGTTTGTTTAATAATCGAGAGGCTTTGTTACTGTTTTTGCCAAGTGCGCCGCAGGCACCGTTTTTGCTTCTTCTTTGAAAAAGAAGCAAAAAGCGGTAGATGTCTGGCCGTAGACACTGTTTTTACTTCTTTTAAAAAAGAAGAACACCACCATGACGCAGACGCCGAGCCGCACGATATGCATGTCGAGCCGCACGCCGCCAGACACATTTCCCGCGAATATCAGAGAGGGCCCCCATTTGCCGTTTTCATCTGTCTAATAACCAACCACCCGGCCTCCTGGACACCAGGTCAGCGGGCCAGCACTCTTCCAAGCCAGTCCGCTGTCTCCAGCCACTGCGTTGGTGGTAGTTGGCCCACACACCGGCGAAGTGACGACGCACAGAGCAGAGCACACCCGACATTTTTTTCCCAAAACGTCCGGTCGCCTCCCCTTATTTTTTTTTTCCTTTCAACCTTTCTAGTGTGTATAATTCAATCAGCATTGGCTCTCCGTCACTGTCATCCCACAACCCGCCATGAAATCATCCAGTTTTCTAACAGTGGCGTTGATCTCGACCACTACAGTGTTGGCGTCTTTCAATTGTAAATTCGAATTGGCCGGACAGTCTTACGATTTGACCAAATTGGGCGGATTCCATAAGGTCAACCACTCCGAGTCGACACCTCCAACGACTACTAACAGCACATTTTACATTAACCCATGTGGACATTTGGACTTGACGAAGCTGCCAAAGGACGCACAATGCCCAGAGGGCACGGAAATCTGTGGAGTAGAACGTATTTTTACAAAAGACAATACCGAAGGCATTCTCGCCAAAGTCATCCCGAT
This sequence comes from Blastobotrys proliferans, assembly GCA_003707485.3. NCBI lineage: Eukaryota > Fungi > Ascomycota > Dipodascomycetes > Dipodascales > Trichomonascaceae > Blastobotrys > Blastobotrys proliferans. The sequence continues at coordinate 18,947 of PPJI03000061.1, forward strand.
CGCTGGTGATTTAGATGGTCAACAGAGCGGAGCAAAGACAACTAAACTAGAAGGTAAAGATGGTGTCAAAGTCGAGTATTCCGGTGGCAAATATGGTGGTAAGGACGACCTAGGTGCTGCAATCGATTTTGAATGCGACAAATCCACCGAAAAGATCGAATACGTTGGATTTGACGGTTCGCTATTAAAGCTGCGATGGAGAACAAAAGAGATCTGCAAGAAAGATAGCAAGGACCCTCCGCCAGAGAAAAAGCCTGACAACGATAAAGGTGACAAGCCCAAGGATGGCGATAAAGATAACGACAAACAGAAAGAACCTGTAAAAGATGATGGTAGCAGTTGGGGATTCTTCTCATGGTTGTTTTTCATCATTGTGTTAGCAATTGCTGGTTATATCATTGCTAGCGCATGGGTTAATTATAATAGATACGGATTAACTGGCGTAGATATGCTACCTCACTCTGAAACTGTACGAGATACTCCATATTTGATCAGAGACTTTGTACGTAAAGTAATTGGCACCTTCTCGGGATCGAGTGGTAGCCGAGGAGGTTATAGTGCGGTATAGTTTATTTTTTGTGATAGTTTTTTAATTGACATTATTATTTGCCACTATGTTTCATCATTTCGTTAATTGCATCAGTTGTGTTTTTCAATGTAGTTTCCAAATAATGCTGCTTCTTCCCTAGCGCAGTGATGGATTCCTTCAACTGAGCTTGCTCATTTTCGACCGACTTTGTGTATTCATTGGCTGGTGTACACATGAACATCTTGCCAACACCTTTCCATACCTGATCTACGTTTTCATTTTGAAGTTGTGATTGCTGGTTTTGAGACAGTTTGACTTCTCGTTCTCGATTGGCGATTTGAGATCTTACTGTTTGCAATTCTTGTTGAGTTTGGTAGTACTTGGTTTCCACTTCTTGGAACATCTAGGGAAATTCAATCATGTTAGAGCTTCTTTGAATACGACAAGACTATTCATACCTTCTGGAGCTGTTCCTGTTGATTTGTAGCCATTGTTTGGAGGTTCTGTTTACTGAGAAGTACAGGTGTAGGTAAAGTGTTCGCGATGGTAGTAGTGCGCAGAGGATTTTTAGTCTCCGAAGCACACGCTAAATTTTCAGATCACCAAACCGAAAATGATCAGAACGGCCCTTTTGCGCAGATCAGTGGTATCAGCTCCAAGATTGGTGGCATTACCTCGTAGTGCTGTATTCAAAAGAGGGTTTGCTCAAGCTCAAACCAATGAAAAAACCGAAACAAACCGAGCAGAGAAGACTCTACAGAAATTCTGGACTTCGGTTAGTGTGGAACCTATGAAAACTGGAGGATACGCAGTTACACTAGACAAAAAACCAATCAAAACGTCGCTGGGATTACCATTAGTTGTTAGCGACCCTGGTTTGGCACACTTGTTGGCCCAAGAATGGTCAGTTATTGCTTCCAGTAAGATCCGGAACCACTCGCTTCCATTGACATCTTTGGCAGCAAGAGCAGTTGATTTGCAACAGGGGGAAGAAAGGGAAATTGAAAAGGAAAAGGTATATAACCACTTGATGCCTTATTTAGATACCGACACTTTGCTTGTATTTGCTCCAAAGAAGGACTGCGACGGGTTCTTGAGACAAGCTCAGGAAGAACAATACTGGCCCGTAATTGAAGAAGCTCAAGCATTCTGGGGAGTTGAATTATCAACTTTGGATGGTGACACTTCATTGTATGGCAACACCCAATCTGAAGTCGCCAAGCAGGTTGTAGGCAAATGGATGAGAAATCTGGATTGTTGGAAATTGGCAGCACTAGAACGAGCCACAATGACCGGTAAATCAGTGATTGGGGCAATGAATATTGTTAGACAAAGATTAACTGCTGATGAAGTGGCAGACTTGATCAACCTTGAAACCATTCACCAAACTCAACTATGGGGTGAAGTTGAAGATACTCATGACGTGCTGCATGCTGATCTAAGGAGACATTTAGGTTCTGCCTATATTGTAGCCAAGTGTACATAATAATAGCATTAATTAATTACTTATTAGAAAAACTCTATTCTCTATTCGCTGGTTAATAGTTCGTTTACATATCGTGCTTCTTTGTCACCTTTGAATTGAATTAGATTGACCACTTCGCTTGTATCGGCTTCGTCATCTTCAATTCGCAGGGAAATTCCACTCTTTCCAACTCGCTGAAAGCATCGAGGGCGGATATCTCTGTTGAATATCACCAGAGATGAGTCCAACGACTTGACCACAACTCGCTTTGTGGTTGTATTTGCCAGATGGTATACCGACATTTTGACCAATTTACCGTCTTTTTCTCGTTGCCATTGTCCATTGGATTCCTTGATAAACCACTTGCATCGCAAGTTGTTCAACAGCAGCAATTGAGGATCTTCGTCTGTCGAAGCTTCGGTAATTGTGGAAACGTTCGACGTCGAATCGTTACAATACATGGTAGGCAGTCTTGGAACAGGGGGAGGAGGTGGCAATGAAGCCGTGTATCCTGCAGGCAAAGAAGCAATGGAACCCAAGCTGGAGTGGCTAGATGAGCAACTTGGTGCAGAATATTTGAGTCGTGAAGTCAGTGCCAATGGTTGATTGCCAAATTCTTGCTTTGCAATTTGAACAGCTTCTAAGAACTTTTCACTGTCCTTAGGCGTCTTTACTCGAAACATTGTGATGTGATTGGTTTGTGTGACCTGGATATCAAGCAATGTTGATTTCCGGACTTCGTTATTTGGACTCAAGTATAGCTCCATCTCCAGTTGGCCCGTCTCACTATTGAACCCCGAGATGACACCCCCTTCTGGGGAAATTGAGACCTCAATTTGCGTTTCGTGGTTCAACAACTGTCTCCACCGTTTATTAAACCACTGGCAGACAGATGCGGATCCTGTGTAAATGCATTTCCTCTCCTGGGTTGCAGTTACTGCAACTGGATCGTCGTACTTGTAGCCAGAGTATTGAGGTGACTCCGGTGGTGTACAATCAGTAGATTCTGAAGAAGACTTTGAATTAGTGGAGATGGATTTTGATAATGATTTGGAAGAATAGCTAGACACTGAGTTACCAACACTGTGCCCATTAGGTCGTGCAGGTGCTTTGTTGGAATTTGCGTTGATAGCATTAACAATACTGTTCTGTCTAATATGTCGGAATGCAGCTTCATATTCATTGGATGGCTCACGGGTAGATTCAGCTGATTCCTCTGTGGTACTATTCTCATCATCTTCGTCAGCTTTGGCACCATTGTAGCTTTCCTTATCGACCATCTTAAAATCTGGAACCTTGTTCTTGGATTTCCCCCATCGCCAGTTAAGACTCTTTAGAGAAAACTTCTTCATGAACAGACTCTGCTTTTTTGTGGATGAAGGTTTTACGTCTTCATCACTGTCATCCAAAAACATTGGTTCTGAGACGTCAGCGTTCTGGGCTCCAGTTAAATCATCACCAGTAGATGACTGGACACTTTCTTCGCCTTTCTCACCACCGTTGGCTAGAGGAATCGTCTCGAATTCAGAACTGGCAGTTCTAGTATGTTTGATACTAGCCGGAGGAGAGGGTGGCGGTACTGCAGGTGGAGCATGCAATGGTTTTGGAGGAACTGCCGGTTCCCTGGACAACTTCAACTGTGGAACTGGAATGGTTGGAGGATTGGATGGAATCTTGTGGAAGGTCTTGTTATGGTGGTTGTAGAAGTAAGGTCCAGATCCAGAATTATTGTCTGTTCTAGACTGTCGCAGCTGAAGTCCAGAAGTCTTCTCAGGAGACTTGGCCTGAGGCTGTTCTTCTTCGATCGTTTGCTGGTTTTCAGACTCCGATAGATCCTCGCCATATGATTCTTCTAGCTCTGATACCGGAGATTCGACAGGTCTAGGGGGTCTTAACAACATTGAAGGAGGTCGTTTGGTAAATGCAAGGGTCGTGTCTGGAGAATCTGCACTGAGACCATCAAATAGCTCAGAGGCAAATGAGCCAATTGAGTCATCAGTAGATTCGAATGAAATACCTAGACCCTTATTGAGGTCCTTCTCAGTCAGAGGCTGTCGGTTAGTAGTAGTGGTCTTGGAGGACTTGGAGGTGTGACTCTTTGTAGAGGGATTTTCCTTTTCTAGTGTCAGATCTTCGTCTGACACTGTAAAAAGTTTTTCCAGTTTCTGCTTCCATATCTGGATTTCTTCAATTGCCTGTTCGTCATTTTCTGAATGTACTCGTTCAAGTGTTATTCTCTTGTTCTCCGTACAATGACAGCATCTCAACACCAGGACATTCTTGGTAGTGCTGTTGTTGATTAAATATAGGTCACCAGATCTAAACACAGGGAACAATAAGGATAATCGTGGATAATCCAGCGAGCACAATGCAAGGGATTTCTCATCAGTGTCGGTACCTAAGATAAACGCCTCAATTGCCAGTTTCGGCCATTTACCTTTTGGATGATCCAACACGAGATCAAATTGCCCCTGATAAATGATAGAGGATGGATCAAAAGTCGATGATACCGGCTCCAATGTCTCGAAATTCTTGACTTTATTGAAAACAAATTTGGGTTTTTTTGCCTTGTCTCCATTTTCTACAGCTGCTTGGACACTCTCCAGCTTCATTTTCGCTTGTGTAGCCAGGGATTTCAACAAAACAGCCGTAGATTTGTTTTTCATTTGATCAACTGATAATGCTTTCGATAGAGTTCTCAACCGCACTAGTGGTCTCTTTGCCAGGTAGACTGCTTGAGGGCTGTTATCACTAGAATAACGGAACAACGAGATATATCGGGCATAATGAGAAGACGCTTTAACAAACTAAAAAGGAAAAAGAGTTAGGAACAATGATACGCTTAGAGAGACATACCCATGATTCAATCCCATCTAATGTGTAAGGGGTTTCATCGTGTAGTAATTTAATTCGTTCAATTGCATTGTAAATGTCGGTATTAGGATCGTAGTGGGTTTGCAACAATGACAATTCTTCAACATAGAGCAGTTCGGTGGCATACAAGTCCTGTAGTAATGTATTTGTATTTTCTTTCCGCTGAGGTGTTGATTTACTAGTTTCTAATGGTGGTCCAGGAGTTAGTTGACGACCAGTGGTGATGGTACTCGTAGATTCGGAAGTCGACATTGGTATATGTAATGAGTGAATGGTGGACTTGACGACTTTTTTTCAAAAATTATGCGAAAGGGCATGTTTTTATTGCTAGTCACATTTACACGCAACCAACAAACCAAAATCAATTATCTCACCCTTTGGTTTTTTGTCTTTGGAAAGCAAGGAGGTGTAATTAGCGACCATTGTGTCTGACACTTAGACTAACTAAGCGGTAACCGTTTCTCTGGTGATGGGTTTGGATGAGATCTTGGAGATGCTTGGTTTCATGCAAGATCCAATCCAATCTATTCAAATTCCAAGTGTGTTCCTACTGTAACTATGGTCCTAGCCATGGCTTGTAATGATGTCCATTCTCTTTCTATTTTTTTTCTATTGAAATATTAATTTTCATACTCCTTCATTGGATTCCCTGAGCGGACAAGCTCAAACCTTGTGAGACAAGACTTCTCAATTAGGACAATGGCCAGACCTGTATCAGGAAAATCGCGTGGACGATGCGGTACCTAATCTTGACACGTCCAGATATTTTTGAGCCGCGAATTAATCCTAATTAGGCAAATTACACGCCCGATCAACGGGACCTCACGCATAAAGCGCATCACTGCACACCACACCAACATTCGGCTCACTAAGCCAGGAGGTGTCGAGAATCCTGAGAATCCTGAGAATCTCTGGATTTGGAGCGAACATATACGAGCTCATGGTACCAATATGTCGAATAAGGTGAGGAAACAAGCGTTCAGGAATGGAGGAGTTGCCCCCAGGGTCTCCATCGGCTCTCCACCACACCCAATTGGTGTTCCGCCAGCTTCTACTGTTCTTTTGCTTCGTTTTTGTAAAAAAGAAGACACTTCTCCTGGTGGTACTTGCCTGATTGCTTCGTTGTAAGCGGTGCGGCTCTGGCATTTGGCACCACCAGAGAGCGCGCGAGGCGCCTTCGCCTACACGACGACGACGCGCCGACGAGGTAGCAAAAGAGATCCCCAGGACAGACCAGCACAGCACCACAAATGGATGTGAACACCCTGTCGTCGACCCTCAATGGGCTTCAGGTGGAACCATCGAACGAGATATACTCGGATTTGACGGAGGATGAGCGCGAGCAAACGCTTCAGGCCGAGCTGGACCAGGTAAGGCAGGTCAACGACGTGATGGAGGGTGTGCTCGAGTCTATAGACAGCGCAGAGAGCAACCTGGATACAGTTCTCACGACGGCCAGGCATGCAGACAAGGTGCTAGACACGTGGGTTAAGATTCTCTCGCAGACTGAGCACACCAAGGACTTGCTCTTTGACGAGAACTGGCTCGGGGGCACCAAGGACGACGAACTACAACACCAACGAGAGGTAGCGCTGCAGCGGAAGCGCGAGAAAGAGCGGCTTGAGAAGGAGCGCAAACAGAGGCAGGAAGAGCTGGCGAAGAAGAAACAGCGTGAGATGGAGGAGCGTAAACGACTCAAGGAAGAGACGCTCCATCGTCGAATCTACGGTCGACGGGGCCCACCCACAAGCGCCAGCAGCAGCGCTGGTGGTGGTGCTGCTGCTGCGAAGGGTCGCAGCGTAAGCGGTGGCACCAGTGGTATTCCTTCTGCATCGTCCAGTGCCCAAGCTCGAGCTCGAAGGCCACCACCAGCCGGCAATGGTTCGTCGTCGATTGCACCACCAAAGGTGCGTCGTCCGGCCGCAAACGCTACACCGTCCGCTCGCCAGGGCCAAAGCCAGAGAGCCTCGTCGGCATCATCAGCATCAGCATCGGCGTCGACATCGCGAATCAGACCGCCTACGACAGGCATCAAACGCAGCGCAGCGTCCATGAAGCGGTAGCTCTATGTACCGTGCCCTATATACATGCATCATTAAACACATCTAGCATCGCAATTGCCCATCGTGTACCGCTTTTTGCTTCTTTTTCTGGAAAAAGAAGACATGATTCTCCCGGGGGTGTTCTTCTTTTTTAAAAAGAAGCAAAAACAGTGCCTGCGGCCAGACGTCTACCGCTTTTTGCTTCTTTTTCTGGAAAAAGAAGACATTTCTATAGAATTTTTAAAAAGAAGCAGAAACAGTGGCCGTGGGCCCTGGATCCACCGCGTTGGAGAGCTGCTGGCTCTGCATTAGCTGTGACATCTGTGCTCATCAGCTCCACAACAACGCAACCGACCCATTTCACCATAGATTCCCACCCGAAATATCTCATCTTATCGTGCCTCAGCGCTAGTCCCGTCTCCCTTGGCAAATTCGTCCACCGTTCGCTGTATTCCTTCCTACTCTACACGCCGAACCCACTCCCACTAGGCGCGACACGCCACAGAAAACCACACCGGCAAATGATAAGCCGTAACGTAACTCACACAAAACGTAAACATACCCAACACGCTATGTAAACAAATATAAACAAACCCCCTCCCACAACCCCTAATTTTGCTACAATTTTTTGTATATTTGACAGTCACCATACCAGCCAAACCATCCCAACTCAACCAAACCAAACCACTTTCTGCTATCTATACCATAAATTAAACAACCAAAACAACCGAACGAGAAGTACGAACGGACGGACGGACTTACTATTAATAATTAATTTAAATTTTATTCTAATTTGGAGAATCTAAGGAGGAGAAACGTAAAAAAAGAAGCGAAAAAAAATGAGAGAAATCGTATCTATTCAATGTGGTCAGGCCGGTAACCAGGTCTCATCTGCATTCTGGAATACAATTGTAGAAGAACATGGGTTGGATTCTGACGGTCATTTGGTCGATCCAGACAGCGAAAAAACCGAACGAATGGACGTGTTCTTCGAGGAAGCATCTTCGAAGAAGTATGTACCAAGAGCCGTAGCAGTCGACTTGGAACCTGCCACTTTGGACTCAATCCGATCAGGTAACCTTGGTAAGCTGTACCGACCAGATAATTTGATTTCAGGTGACAACAGTGCAGCAAATAACTGGGCAAAAGGGTTCTACACTGAAGGAGCCGAATTAATGGAAACTGTAATGGATGCTATCAGAAGAGAAGCTGAAGCCGCTGATAGTCTGCAAGGTTTCCAAGTGGCACATTCTCTCGGTGGTGGTACTGGTTCAGGTCTTGGTACTCTATTGTTGACAAGAATCCGAGAAGAATACCCTGATCGAATGTTGTCTACTTACTCAGTGTTGCCATCACCAAAAGTGTCTGATACTGTTACAGAACCATATAACGCCGTGTTGTCGTTCCACCAGTTGGTTGAAAGCAGTGATGCCACCTACTGCTTGGATAACGAAGCATTATATGATATTTGCACTAATACCTTAAAAATCAGCCAACCAGGTCATCAGGAATTGAACCAGTTGATTTCTTTGGTTATGAGTGGCGTTACTACTTGTCTACGATACCCTGGCCAATTAAACGGTGATTTGCGGAAATTGGCCGTTAACTTGGTACCATTCCCACGATTACATTTCTTCACCGTGGGATTTGCTCCGTTATATTCCAAGGGTTCAAGAGCTTTCCACAACTTGAGCGTTCCCGAATTGACCCAACAGTTGTTCACTCCATCAAATGTTATGGCTGCATGCAATCCAATGAACGGACGATACTTGACAATTTCGTCCATTTTCCGAGGTAAGGTGTCCACCAAGGAAGTTGAAGACTCTGTTTACGCTGCCCGAAACAAGAATTCTCAACACTTTGTGGAATGGATTCCAAACAACGTCCAGATCTCGGTTTGCAATGTACCACCAAAGTCCTTGACCACCTCTGCCACCTTCATCGCCAATACCACTGCTGTGCAAGAGCTGTTCAAGCGAACCTCAGCACAGTTCTCTGCCATGTTCAAGAGACGGGCTTTCTTGCATTCGTACTTGAACGAGGGTATGGACCAGATGGAGTTCACTGAGGCCGAATCGAACTTGAACGATTTGATCAGCGAATACCAGCAATACCAGGAAGCTTCCGCTGACGATGAGGACGAGATGTACGATGAGGAGGCTCCATATGACGAAGAGCTTGTTGAGGACCAGAGTTACGACCAGTACTAGGTGGGGTGTTATGTAAAGATACGTAGTTCCAATACAATACTTAATGATCCACAGCTGCGCCGTAAAAAATCCTTAGAGATGTCTTCTTTTTTAAAAAAGACGAACTCCTAGGGTGTGTGTCGTCTAGTTTTCCTTCGGGAGGCGACACATCACGCGCGACAGACATGCCATTCACCAGCTATGCCGGCACATACGCTAGGCTACACCAACTGTATCCGAAGGACAGAGGCTGTCTGATCGTACCGTATCCAAATGTGCCTGTAGATGACGGAATCACGGTTCTAATTGACTGGTCAAACATCCACATTGGCTTCGTGGATTACTACAAGCACACCCAGAGGCTGTGGAGCCTGCCGGTCGACCCTGACTGTGACATGGACTTTATTCTGCTGGATCTAGTGCTAGTTAGAGGTAGGAAATGGCGCACAAAGTTAATCTGCGGGTCGCAATTCTCCTTGCTCGAAAGGATCGTGTTACAAGATGCTAAGCGTCTGTGCTACCAGATCACGATGCTTGATCGAGTCAGCAACGAGAAACTAGGTTACGGTTATCGAGAAAGAGGCGTTGATGAAGCATTATGCGGTGCTATCGAAGCCGCGTTACGAGATGTTTGTGCACCATCTACCCTGGTGCTGGCAACTGGAGATGGTCAACCAACTTCATCAGACTACACTTTGGGGTTTTTTGCTTGCGTTGAAAAAGCTCTCAAGGCCGGTTGGACGGTGGAATTGAACAGCTTTGGATCTAGTCTAAGCAGCAACTGGTTTGAATTGAAGAATCTCTTTCCCAAATCATTTTGTATTGTGTATCTAGACGAATTTGCCAGTTCCATGGCCCAAGTGCGGCGTTGAGAATTTTTCGTGATGATTTTTTTGCCATACGACACAAAACATATGCATGCACTTAACAGCATAAAAAAGGGACCACCAACCCTGTTAATACGGTATCCCTTGAGGGTTGCACAGCAGGTAGACTCCATAAAACCTCCAACCCAGAGACAGCATCAACTTGTCCAGAAGTTTTTCAACAAATGCGATGTACAGCTGAGTAGAGTGGTTAGTGATCCCGAGGCGATCGATGGTCTGGGGTCAATGCCGGAAGTAGCGTTTATGGGCAGGAGTAACGTCGGGAAGTCGAGTTTATTAAATGCATTACTGTTTCCCAAAGATAGGACACATAAGGAAGATCGTGATTATGCACGAGTTTCAAACACCCCGGGTCATACCAAAACGTTGAATTTTTTCACATGTGGTAGGCAAGTTAGGATTGTTGATATGCCCGGGTACGGTTATGGATCCAAGCAGTCTCAGGGCGAGTTGATTCGATCGTATTTAGAGAACCAGCGTTCCCTGAAAAGAGTGTATATACTAGCAAACTGTCAGCAAGGGCTTGGAGAAGTGGATGAGATGGCATTGGATATTCTAGAGGAACTGGGTGTTCCATGGCAGTTGGTGTTCACAAAGCTGGATAAACTAGTAACCAAACCCGAACGGATTCCTCAGTCTGATACTCCGGCTATGGAGTCGCAGCAGGCTAAGTTTCTATCTAAATTGGTCAAGAGCAGACCTAAGCTGAAGAAAAGCTCAAGCACTGAACAATTGTCTAAGTCTGACACAGACACAATTAACAATACCATACACAATGGTCTCGCATTAGTAGCATCGCACCCCACAGCATTCGAACAGGTCATTGGCACCTCGTCCACCAAACGACTCAGTTATATAGGCACCGCCGAGCTGCGAACGTCCATATTCCAGGCATGCGGCTTGTTGCGCAAGGCGTAGTGTCCTCTTTTTCCAGAAAAAGAAGCAAAAAGCGGTGCAATCTGTGTCTGAGTGGTCAATTTCAATACATATACATAAATATTTAGAATCTACCTCGTCCGCCTCTGCCACCAGCTCGTCCGCCGAAACCTCCTCTAGACTGGAATCCACCTCGTCCACCGCCGAAGCCTCCTCGTCCACCACCTCGAGGTGCTCCTCGTCCACCGCCGAATCCTCCTCGTCCACCACGAGCTGGTGCGCCGCCGAAGCCTCCTCTTCCACCTCGTGCTCCTCCGCCACGTCCTGAGCTTGGCTTCTTTACTCTTGGAATAGACGTCTTTGGTTTTGGCAAGAACCGTTCCAACGGTAGTAGTTTGTCGGGGCTGATGTAGAATTTGTCACCGTCTTTGAAAGAAGTTGCTTGAATGCCCTCAGCTGGCTTGATAGTGAAATAAACTTCGTTCATTGGGCCCAAAATTTCGTCGACCTTGCCAATCTGGTTCTTGTTTTCCAAATAGATTGGTGCATTGAAGTATGGAATCTTGGTATTGATGCTTCGACATACAATGTCTCCTTCGCATGGGTGCATGAATGATCCCATTTCAATTACAGTGTCTGGTGGTCCCTGAGGTGCCGAGAATCCTCCTCGTCCCCCGCCTCGTCCACCTCGAAAGCCTCCTCGTCCTCGATTCATTGTTTAATGTTGTATATAGTCGGTTAGGTAAGTGGTGATGTTGGAAAACTTTTCATACTGGCCTTGTCTTAGCATGCAAAAAAATTTGTGATCGCAGCGCGGGCGGTCGCGCCTCACCAAATCCCAAAGACATTTTTCAACATTGAGCACCAGTGCACCAGTGCAATGAGAAAGGCAGACCAGACAAGGATAGAATCGGTGTGGGAAAGGCTCCAGAATGGCCAGGATGTGGATGAATTGCTGCAGCAGAATTACCTGTTGGAGTTTCTCTGGCCGAAGGGCGACATGAGCACCTCAAATCAGATCAATTCGGTAGCTACACTGGTCCAACTGGGCCATCGACGCAATATGGAGCTGTTGAAGGACCTGGCTGCGAGCAATGAACAAAAGTTTGTCCAATTGTTCGACGCAGCTGTGGAGAATGCCCACACAACCGCGTGTTTGGTTGACTTTTTGGCAGTTTGTTTCTCACGACTGGATTTGCCTTTAGTCCGGAAACTGGTTGCTCCATTGGTGTCTATCCCTATCTGGATTAATATTAACGAAACTAGACGTGATCAATTGTTGAGCAGATACCCTCAGCTGCAAAAGCAATGGAAGAGCTATAGCAAAAAATTCAAAAAGAGCGACAAGGAGACGCAGGATACGATCAGAAAACAGCAAAAGTGGCTTGCAAACCTCGTTACGGCCAACAATGACACGGACAAGGTGTGGATCCAATCATTGGTCGACTTTATGGTTGTCCTTCTGGGGCAGATTCCAACCAGACGTTACACCAACACTCTGTTCAAAGAGTTGAACGTGTTGGAACAACTTGCAGGGCAGCCGTGTGAGTCGTTGAAGTTTTATATGAATTTCCCTATTGACGATTTTAGCGGTGAGGCCCTCAAACATGGGAAGGCATACCACCAAGTGTCGCAGGATGTCAAGCACTTCCAGCAGGTAGTGTACAGTAATTTCAAAGATAAGCTCAAAACCCTTGCATTAACTAATGTGGGCTCGGTTACCAGCCTTCTCGACAGTCAATTGAGTGCATTGACTCGGGAAGAGCTTTCCCAACTAGCGCAGCTGTTAGGAGTGTCTGAAAACCACATGAACAGTGTTCTGAAACAGAGGTATCAGATTCCCTCGCGGCTCATAGATTACATTGATGGACTCACAAACAGTCCTACAGAGTCAGTTCTTCATTTCTTGCCAAACCCGCCCTTGGCGACTACCCAACATCTCAGCATTTCAGACCTATTGGTCAAAATATACACGTCCAGAAGAATGGCCATGTTTTACAATACTCGATTACACCTAACGGCAGTACTGGATCGGGTAGCACCCGAGCCAGTGTCTACAACTCAAAAGCGAAAGCAAGACGACTTGGATTTCAATGTACGATTCTCAGGAACAAGCAGCAAATACGCGGCAAAGATCAGAGGCGATCCAGCTATCGTTCGTATAGTGCATCCGGCAGTAGGTGAGAAGCACCCAGCGCGCGTACAGGTGGAAGCTAGCATTGAAATAAGCAACGACCAGTGGTCCATTAGCAAGGGAGATGTAGTATATCTGATGCAAATTGGCGAGAACCACCGAGTTGAAAAGCTCCGAACTGGTGTTGTGACAGATTATCGAGCTCCTCTGCTGATGATTGATATTGATCCGAGCCAGTTCCCTCCTCATGAGGATCCCGACAACCCGGAGCTTCGAATTGTTCAGAGTATGAACATTATCGTCAGGGAGGGCAATCCTCCTCAATCCAAGGCAACGGCTACGCTACAGTTGCTCAAACAGCTGATTTCAAAGTTTGAGCACGGGTACTCGCTGCCAGAATGGCTCAACGACGCACTGATCGGTCTTTCAGTTCCGTCGGATGACCAGGCGGAAACTAAAGATATCCAAGAGCTTAGCGCAGCTCAATGTGATGCGGCGTCTCGTGCGTCGTCGTCGTCGTCGCCATTGACCGTAGTGCATGCTCCTCCGTTCACAGGCAAGAGCGAGGTAGTGGGCGCGTTCTGTGGGCAATTCCCACAAGCACGAACGTTAGTCGTGACTCCCGGGCGCTGTACGACGATTGCATCAAAGATAGCCCGGCATGGAGTCCCTGAATTGGACATTGCAGTACTGGGAGCAGCCGCACATGTTTCGGAGAAAACCGGGACCCTGGCCAATGCGCACCAAATCAGGAATAAACTATTGCGCAAAGTCGATGAACTGGCTGCAAGTCAGGGGATATCCGGGGCGCATGGCGATAGTTGTGAAAATGCACGGTATTTTTTCAATATTTGTGGAGGTGATGATGACATGGTGAAGCAGGTGGACTTTTTGCGCCCTATTGAGGTGCTGGACCCTGAACAAGCACAGGCCTATTTACTCAAAATGGCAAAAGTAGTGGTGATGGACGCTGCGGTTGTTAGTGATAATATTTCGGACCTAGACCAGTACGATAATTTGGTTCTTGTGGACGCTGGCCAACTGGACGAGGTAGAGTCGGTGATCCCGGCGCTTAGTCGAACCACCCAGCGCGTACTTCTGCTTGGTAGCGCTGCTAACAGCGGCTGGTACAAGCAACTTCTCAGAACGAAGCAGGGAACTCCAGATGTGGAGCTATCTGAACGGTTTGGAGTGCGGCCAGAGATACTCGAGCTGGCAGGAGTCAGCGTTGGCGCTAAGAATGCACCACCAGAAGCGAATGCTGGGTTTGCGTTTAATGTCCAGTCTATTGCGGCCGACGATGATGAAGTCGAAGTACAGCACGGCGTGTTCCAAAGTCCGACCCAGGCCGAATATGCGGTTACGCTATTCAAGTACATGCGGTTACTGGAGTATCCAAATGACTCAATTGCGATAATTGTTGCGAATATAGGCCAAAAAATTCTGGTGCAACAGCTCCTGGATCAGGAGGCCCATCACAGCTTTTTTGGCACTTGCAAGGTGTCCACGTTGGAGGAATGGCGCACAGGCCACTGCGACTATATGATTGCTTGCACTCGTGCCAACACTCCAGTGAGCCAATTGGCCAATATTCCTACTCTGGGGCTCTATCTACTGGGGCAAGGCACTGAAAATTTAATGGTTGTTACCGGAGAATTGTACGGCAGAGCCACTCGGCACTCGACCGGCAAAGCGACTGAAAATGCAGTCGAGATGCATGGATTAAGTCACTTTAGTCAGTATGTGGATCAAATGACCTCGCAACGAATGCGTTATGAACAAATTCGGAATAATGATACTTCTAGATAGATTCTCGTAAATCCATTTACTTTTCGTCCGCAATTTCGGCTATTTAGATATCCCGCGGTGTCGTTGCAGAGTCGCTGCAGTTTTGGGATGGTGCGCCGCGCAACAAGTGGACGTAGCCATGATAGAAATTCCGTATAGCCGGATTCCACTAGTCTAAGTTGCTACTGCTTGCCGCACGCAGCTAATCTCGAGAGCTGACGCCACAATTTTCTAGTGCAGTGTGCAGCTGCACGCCAGCAAGGCGACCCTTTCCCTTTGAAGACTTGAGGGTATGGGGAAAGCATCGGTGGCTTGTAATGGCATGGCATTGATATATAAAGAAGCCAAGTCCCCCCAATGAAATTTTCTCTCTTTTTCCACAACAAACAACTGAACCAATAAACTCTCTCTGATTAGACCCCCCACATTGTGACTTTAGTTTCAATTGGAGTTTGTGTTGTTGAATTGCTGTTACTTTTTGTCAGAGCGTTGGTTTTTGGATTTCCTTTGTTTTTTTATACTTACTACTGATAAACTATGGACAACATTACTGGGCCTCCAGGAAGTGTTCACAGTATCCGTGATGGATCTGTGATTTTGGGTTCTATGAACAAGATTTTGGGTATGTTTTTTGGGTGGACATTGATTTCGTATACTAACATCCAGAACAGTTGCCAATCGTGGTGAAATTCGTAAGTTTTTTTTTGTTGTTGTTGCTCTTTTCAGTTTTTCCGGTTATCCGTGATTGATTTTCTCCAAGAGGAAGGTCACACCAATGCACCAATGCTATGCATTCTGTCAGTTATCTCCAAAACTTTTTGGTTATGCAATGCAATCGAGTCGTCGTTTGTCTGTCTGGACTGCAGTGGTCCACACCTCCACGAACAAACATCATCGGTCAGCAAAGCAACGTTGTCGGGGAACGGCATCGGGGTTGGGATCGGTGGTCGGTACTTCAACCCACAAGCGTGCTCTCTCATGTCTTTGGATTCCTCTAGCAGTAACAGACGCCGTGGGGGAGCCATATGGTTCCAGTCCGGTTCGGCGATCGACAAGTGGTGGAGGTAGTGGTGGTGTCACGTCATGGATAAATGAAAAAAAAATGAGTCAATTAATGAACATTTGCTAACATTTTGTGAAACTGGTTGGTTTTTTTGTTTGCTTTTCTCATGTGCGCAACGCATAATGATGGTTGTGGTTGTTCTGTCGTTCTCGGTTGGCGATCATCCGCAGTACACAGCAGAATAACGTTATACCATCATTGTATCATTGTGCATTAACAGAGGGGGCAACGAAGGAAATCGATCAGAGCGCAATTTAATTTCAGCTATTAGAGTATGCCTACCACCAACTTTCTTCGGTTTTACCTATTGAGAGATTATGCATGGTGTGTCAATCACCTTCTGTTGATTGGCCATTTCTCGTTATCTCGGTGAAATTTTTTGCAGATGCTAACCCAATCGTCCCAATAGATTTTCCGAACGGCACATGAGCTGTCTATGCAAACTGTGGCTATCTATGCACATGAGGATATTCTGTCGATGCACCGATTGAGTATGTGTACAAAAAAAATTGTTGCTAACACTCCAATAAAATAGAGGCCGATGAAGCTTATGTGATTGGTAAACATGGCCAATACACCCCAGTTCAGGCATATCTACAAATTGATGAAATCATCAAAATTGCAAAAGCCCACAATGTCAACATGATCCATCCGGGCTACGGGTTCTTGAGTGAAAACTCGGAATTTGCTCGAAAAGTGGATCAGGCTGGTATTGCATGGATTGGTCCCCCAGCTGAAGTAATCGAATCGGTGGGTGACAAGGTCTCGGCACGTGTGTTGGCAAACAAATGCAACGTGCCAGTTGTGCCAGGTACCCCTGGTCCAATTGATGACGTAGAAGACGCCAAAGAGTTTGTGGAAAAGTATGGCTACCCAGTTATCATCAAGGCCGCTTTCGGTGGCGGTGGTCGTGGTATGCGAGTTGTTAGAGAAGGCGAGGATATTGTGGATGCATTCAACCGAGCAGTTTCAGAAGCAACCACTGCTTTTGGTAACGGTACCGTGTTTATGGAACGGTTTTTGGACAAGCCAAAGCATATTGAAGTTCAATTGTTGGCTGATGCAGAAGGTAACGTGATTCATTTGTTTGAACGTGACTGTTCCGTTCAACGACGTCACCAAAAAGTTGTGGAAATCGCTCCAGCTATTGATCTGCCAGTTGAAGTTAGAGATAACATCTTGGCTGACGCTGTGCGGTTGGCTGAGACTGCAAAATACCGAAATGCCGGTACTGCAGAGTTTTTGGTGGATGACCAAAATCGTCATTACTTTATTGAAATCAATCCGCGAATTCAAGTCGAACATACAATTACCGAAGAAATCACCGGTATTGATATTGTTGCTGCTCAGATTCAAATTGCTGCTGGTGCCACTTTGGCCGATTTGGGCTTGACCCAGAAGCGAATCTCCATCCGTGGTTGTGCCATCCAATGTCGAATTACCACTGAAGATCCTGCCAAGGGGTTCCAACCAGATACTGGTAAAATTGAAGTTTACCGATCCACTGGTGGCAATGGTGTTCGATTGGATGGTGGTAACGGGTTTGCAGGTGCTGTTATCTCTCCTCATTATGATTCCATGTTGGTAAAATGTTCCTGTTTGGGATCCAACTATGAAGTTGCTCGAAGAAAGATGCTGCGAGCCTTGATTGAATTCAGAATCCGAGGTGTCAAGACTAACATTCCGTTCTTGTTGACCTTGTTGACTCATGAAACTTTCATCCAGGGTAAATGCTGGACCACGTTTATCGACGATACGCCAAAGCTGTTTGACATGATGACATCACAAAACCGTGCTCAAAAGATGCTGGCCTATCTCGGTGACTTGGCTGTCAATGGTTCTCAAATCAAGGGTCAAATCGGTCTACCAAAGCTGAAGACCGATGTTGTGCTACCAGAACTTAAGGACGTAGACGTTTCTCAACCATGTCAAACCGGTTGGAGAAATATTTTGGTCGAACAAGGCCCAGAAGCATTTGCCAAAGCTGTTCGAGGCTACAAGGGTACCCTTATTATGGATACCACTTGGAGAGACGCTCATCAATCGTTGCTTGCTACTCGAGTTCGAACTTACGACTTGCTACAAATTGCTCCTCACACTTCTCATGCATTGAGCGGTGCCTTTGCATTGGAATGTTGGGGAGGTGCTACCTTTGATGTTGCTATGCGATTCTTGCACGAAGACCCATGGGATCGATTGCGTAAATTGCGAAAGGCTGTGCCAAACATTCCTTTCCAAATGTTGTTGCGAGGTGCTAACGGTGTAGCTTACTCTTCTTTGCCAGATAATGCCATTGAACATTTCTGTGAACAGGCCAAAAAGAACGGTGTGGATATCTTTAGAGTTTTTGATGCATTGAACGATTTAGAACAGTTAAAGGTCGGTGTAGACGCAGTTCGAAAAGCTGGTGGTGTGGTTGAAGCCACTATGTGCTACTCTGGTGACATGCTCAATCCAAAAAAGAAGTACAACTTGGAATACTACATGGGCATGGTTGACGAAATTGTCAAGATGGGAACTCACATCTTGGGTATTAAAGACATGGCCGGTACCATGAAGCCAGCTGCTGCACGATTGTTGGTTGGTTCGATTCGACAAAAGTACCCAGACTTGCCAATTCACGTCCACACCCACGACTCTGCTGGTACTGGTGTTGCTTCAATGACTGAATGTGCATTGGCCGGTGCAGACGTAGTTGACTGTGCTTCCAACTCAATGTCGGGCATGACTTCTCAGCCATCTGTCAGCGCTTTGCTTGCATCCTTCCAGGGTTCTGTTGAAAACGGTGGCTTGAACTTGGATCACATCAAAGAAATCGACACATATTGGGCCCAGATGCGGCTATTGTACTCGTGTTTCGAGGCTGACCTCAAGGGTCCTGATCCAGAAGTTTATGAACACGAAATCCCAGGTGGTCAATTGACCAACTTGATCTTCCAAGCTCAACAAGTCGGTTTGGGTACCAAATGGGCCGAAACCAAGAAGGCATACGAAGCTGGTAATCAGTTGCTTGGTGATATCGTCAAGGTCACTCCAACTTCCAAGGTTGTTGGTGACTTGGCTCAGTTCATGGTGTCTAACAAGTTGTCTTATCAAGATGTTATTGACAAGGCCGACAGCTTGGACTTCCCAGCTTCTGTTTTGGACTTTTTCCAAGGTTTGATGGGTCGACCATATGGCGGATTCCCCGAACCTTTGCGAACCAAGGTACTGCAAGGCAAACGAGAAGCCTTGCACGAACGACCAGGTGCCACTCTTCCTCCATTGGACTTAGTGGCCATCAAGAACGACTTGGAACAACGATTTGGCCGAATTTCCGAGTGCGATGTTGCTTCCTACAACATGTATCCAGCAGTCTTTGAAGACTACCGAAAGACTATTGAAAAGTTTGGTGACTTGAGTGTATTGCCAACCAACTTTTTCTTGTGTCCTCCAGAAATTGGCAAGGAATTCTCGGTTGAAATTGACAAGGGTAAGATCTTGGTCCTCAAGTGCTTGGCCGTTGGTGAGTTGAGTCAGCAAACTGGTTGCCGAGAAGTCTACTTTGAGTTGAACGGTGAAATGAGAAAAGTCACTGTTGAAGATCGATTGGCAGCAGTTGAAACTGTGTCTCGAATCAAGGCCGACGCTCATAATCCAAATGAAGTGGGTGCTCCTATGGCTGGTGTTGTCATTGAAGTCCGAGTAGCTGAAGACACCGAAGTCAAGAAGGGTGATCCATTGGTTGTATTGAGTGCAATGAAGATGGAAATGGTCATCTCTGCTCCAAACTCCGGTAAGGTGGGCTCTCTGTTGGTTAAGAACGGTGACTCTGTTGACGGTTCTGACTTGATCTGCAAGATTGTCAAACAGTCTGCACCATCTGCCGTGGGTGAAATTCCTGTAGGTGTTCCATTGAACGAAGGATCAATTCAGTTGTAATTTGAGTGAATAGCCTTTATATATGACTATATATTTAAAATTTGCCCTTGGCCCTGAGATTTCGAATACCCGTGAAGTTGGTGACTGGTGGACGAGCAGGAGTTGCTGGGTCCTTCATATCCGTTTGTAGCTGCAACAAGTAGACGGTCGAATAGCTAGATAAAGCAGCAATTGCCATGAAAGCAAGAATCCACGAAACAAACACAACACACCGCTTGCAAAATCCGGTGCTAGTACCACTGACGAGGGGAAGTTTTGGCAATTGGAATGCCTTGTAAACGTAATCAGAGATGCATTCGTAGATCAATCGGTTTCGTTTATGAGCAACAGTCGGTCGTCCTCGAGATTGCCCTAGCTCTAACCCTTGCTGTAAGTGTTTGATTACCTTGACAGCGACCTTGGCTTTTAACTTGTCGTAATTGCTGAGCCAGCTCTCATCTTGCTCTACAGCAGCCTCGTGTACGATATCGACTGCTAGCTTACTGGCGCCAGCTAATTGTTTCAGAAGTAAAGTGGTATGCATATCCAGCGTTTCCTTGCTGCAGCATAGCAAGGAGCACAATAGTGGTTCCGACACTAGCTCATGGTCCTCGTCTTCCAGCTCTGGAGATGAGCTAGGAACTGACAATTGAGGAGAAGGAGTTGATGGTGTCGAAGTCATGTGTGAATCATGATGAGGGAAATCCGTGTCTCACTGTTCACATCGTATCACGCTGACTCACGGTGTGTGCGGCTCAGCGTCACGACAATGCATGTCGCCGCTCACATCGAACGCACATCAATACTCATCAGTATTCATGGACAGTCATATTTTTAGCTTTAGAAATACATATATAGAGGGATCTGACAATCAGATACCAGCTTGTTCAACTTTCAAGTTATTCAAGTCAATCGCACCCGATAATTTCCAGCAATGGCGTCGAACCTTTCCCAGACATTAGCAACTCTAGCTTCTACCAAGTTATACGAAGTCTCTCGAAAAAAGAACTTGTATGATGCTATCAAGAAACTTTATTTGGACCGTGCCGAAGCCGCTGGCTCAAACAAGCAGCAAAGAATAGCGGAAATTCTGCGTGGATTGGCCAAGGTCCACGATGAAAAAATCGAAAAAGACACGGATAGTGATGACAATGTTGATGATGAATTTAATTATCTTATTTCCGAGACCCCCGATAATAGAAATTGGAGAAACATGCTTCACTTTCTAGAACAATCGGAGCAGGACAAGTCTATACCTGCTGAGATTCTCGACATCTGGGAAAGGCAAGCCCTGGATCGAATGAAGAAGGGGTCTACAAAACTCTCGCATGCACAGTTTTTTGGGAAAATGATCATTGAATGGACAAAGGAAATTCAAGAGAAATCGAGTGGCCAAGTCAAGCCAGCAAGAAACGACCTTATCGAACAACAGAACCAATGGGAATCATATGTTTTCAATTCATTGGAGACGGATCAGGAGCAGATCAAAGTATATCTCGATAGGCTGTTCCAAACCGAGAGTGCAAAAAAACCTTTCAAGGAGCTACAAAAGCGTCTGAGAAACTTTGGGAACAGCGAGCAGTGGCAAAAGGACCCGTTTTCACCAGAGGTGCTAAGACGCATTGCCAAAAGCTTATCAAGAAGCTCCAATCTTCCCCCTGGAAAGATCTCACTTCTGAAGGAAATTTCTGACAACCGGGAAGTGCTGTCAGAATGTGCCGACGTGTTGAATATGAGAATGACAAGACTAGAAGATTGGGACTGGGGCACCGAAGGTGTGAGGGTCATGACAAGAAGGCAATTAAACGGACGTTATAGAATGTACATGGATGAAGACGTCCTAGATATAATTATGCTGCATTATATTGGAAATAATTGGGGAGTTGAATTGAAGAACGCTTTAACCAAGTTCTTCAATTCAGATGCATGGGAGAAACCTCGTGCAACCCTGTCACGAGATGAACAACAGAGACGAGAGGATTTTCTGGGCGAATGTTATGTTAAACAAAGACTACATGACCTTCGTACCAAGAGATTCAGAGAGTCGTACTTTATGAGCCATTTGCCATCTCACCATGATGATTGGTCGAATGGATATAACGACGATGACACCGCAAACAGCTCAAACCCCGTCGAGATCAAACAATCACTGCTCCATATGGTTGCCACAGAATCATTGATTGCCGATCGACTGCATGGGGATTTTGCGGTGATAGTTTCAGATTTTAGCTGGTTTGGTCCCTCGTTACCGTTGAATACGATTTTTGCGGTTCTAGAGTACTATGGGGTGCCGCAGAAATGGCTGAACATTATTGGCAAATTCTTGAGAATGAAAGTCCAATGGAAGGGGGAAGTCAGAGAACGGGAAAGAGGCATTCCAATTGACCACTCACTGAGTGATATGATTGGTGAAGCAGTATTGAGTGTGTTGGACTTTGCAGTCAATAGAGAAACGGGGGCATATCTCTATAGAATGCACGACGATTTCTGGTTCTGGGGACGAAAGGAAACTTGTGAAAAGGCATGGGCAGCTATGAACGAGTTTGCTTCGACCATGGGAATGGCTTACAACGCTGAGAAGACCGGATCAGTTGTATTAAGTGGCCCGTCAGCACCAGCCGACACGGGAAACTTGCCTCCAGGTGACGTGAAATGGGGGTTCTTGAAGCTTGATAGAGAATCAAAGCGATTCATTATCGATCTTGAAAAGGTAGAGCAGCATGTCGCTGAACTGCACCTGCAATTGACGTCGTGCAAGTCGGTCCTATCCTGGATCAGAGCATGGAACTCGTACTTTGCAGGTTTCTTCACAAGGAATTTTGGCAAACCGGTGCAGTGTTTTGGTAGAGACCATGTTGACATGATGATAAAGGCGTATAATCGAATCGAGCAAAGCCTTTTCAAAAAACTAGATTCCAACCATAACAATGTAACAGAACATTTGATGGAAAAGATCAAGCGAGAGTATCAACCAGGGTACGAGCTGCCTGTTGGGATTCTCTACCTGCCAATTGAGAACGGTGGGTTTGGGTTGAAGAACCCTTATATTTCGCTATTCGCACTACGTGGTGGGTTGATTAAGTCACCATTAGAGAAAATTGAAAAGGCTATCGAACAGGACAGAGCCAATTACGAAAAAATGAAGAGACATTATGATTCGGATCGCACTCCGATGACCCTTGGTAGGTTCGTTGAGAAGCTGCAGGATGAGAACACGACCGAGCGTGAAGAATTCTTCAGTTTTGAGGAGTATTACAAGTACCCAGAAGCATATAGTGACGAATTGAGAGATGTTTACAAGTATCTACTTGAAAGTCCGATAGAATTGGAAATTGGGCGGGTAGATCTAGCAGGAGTCAAAAATTGGTCAAGTTTGAGTCGGTACAACAAGTCGGTGTATGCAATTTATGGCCCTCAGGTAATAGAAACATTTGAGAGCGTACAGACAGTGGATAATAGATCTATTCCACTGGGGGTTATCAAGCTGCTGCAGTCTAGCAAAATTCGGTGGCAGGAGTAGTTTCATGTACGTAGTTCATAATATAATAGCAATTTAAATTCTGTCTTTGCCTTTTCGCCTCAATCGAGCCTGATTTAGGTTCCTGATGAGGTACGATGAGTGTTCATATTGTGAACTTAGGCAGGTGTGCCGGTGCAGTGAGTGTGTACCGATCGTGTGGTAATAAAGGGGCTGGAATAAAAATAGTGGTAAAAAGGGGTCGTACCAATGTCATGGATTAAACTATGGATATAGACACATTTGTGCATGCTCTGCATGGAATCTAATTCTCGTAGGCTTGTTTATTGATGTCTTCATTCTTTGCAAAATCGAGTTCAAACACTCCCTAGGTTTGGGCAAGATTCATCCCGATGGTTTTTGGACATGGTTAGTCACATATGGTACATAACATACTTGTAATAGGAATAAAACTGATTATATGAAAAGGTAGCGATGGTTTTGCGGATCACAAGTGCTTTTGTGCTTTATATCGACCATCCCCCACGTTACCGACCATGCCATCAGAAATCAATTTTCCATATCAAGTTGAGAGATCTCTATCTAGTTGTAACCCTCTATATCCTAGTATATTAGTGATATAATTATTAAAGAACTGTAATAACTGCACTCGCAGGACCAGAATGTCGTGTTGTTCGTGTCTTGCACGTGCAAGTCTCAACTGTACTGGCCAATAAATAGCCCAGTAAACATGAGGTGACACTGGGAATCCTCAATAGCTACTTGTCCAACAGCTGTCCCATGCTTTTCACTCTTTTGCTGCGATGACCCACGTACCGGTTTGTTGGAAACTGCTAAGCGCTGTGTGCGGCTCAACGTTATTGAAAAGCGATATCAGGTGCTATTTTCATTTAAACAAAACTGAATTTACGCTTGAACTTTGTATTTCTCTTTTTTTTTTTTTTTTTGGTAAATGTTAAAACATCGATCGGTGATTGCTTTAACAGTAACAACTAAAAGAACATCAAGGTCCGGCAAGTTTTGGATCAAATACAGTGTAAATATAGCTAAAAGTTAAAATATAGAGATTCAAGAAAATTATTTAAGAAGAATTGTGCAAAACGTGTAAATTATAGCTCAGCGTCGTCTCTTTACCACCAACAGGACTCATCCACAAACTCGTCACAATAGCTCTGACGTTTCACATGTTCCTCTTCGTTTCTGCTGGGTTCCAAGGGAACAGTGAGGGTTGTTGTAAGCAAAACAGTGAAATAATCCATGTGATTCTCATTGTTGATATGGTTATTGAACGAAAGAAGAATGGGCCATACCGGCTGGTTTTATACCTACATTGAAAGTGGAGTAATCTGTAGTTCTAACAGGAAGTACAAACAAATACCAGCACGTTTGATTATCCCCTCTAGCATGAGATATAATACGCTATAATATGTTACTGTTTTGGTGTAGGTGCAGTGATATTTTCTGTCTTTCCGCCCATTTCCCATTGATGTACCGAGTTGCATACACCTGCTTTTTCTGCTTTCAATGTCTATACACGTAGCATGCATTTACTGGAAGATGAGGACAATGTGTGATTGTACTATTTGTAACAGCTAGTATAGCTAACTCTAGGTAAATTCTCTACTGCCCATGCCAGAGCTTGTACTGTTCGTAACAGTAGTTTAAAGGGCCATACCAAAATTGACGCACATCAATCGCAAACACAGTTCCGTGCTGTGTTATCCGGTGTAAAAATATTGATTGACTTCAAGTCCGGGTACTGGTTGATCACACTATTCATCAAGGTGATGCAACATTGCCCCTGGCTAGCGTAAGTATACGGGTACGGCTGCGGGATAGCCCATTACTTTACTCTATACGAAGCCTCACTCAAGCTGACTTTGGAATTAAAGAGGTAAACGTCGATACAGTTGTTTCCGTGTTGCATATAGCGGAATAAGTTTTCGGGGTACACCTGCCAGGGACAGCCATCTTAATGAACATCACATCCATTTGCCGAAGCAGTCCTGAGTCATTGCCGATTGAAAATTATAATACTCTCTACAAAGCTATATACGTCTTTTCAATAGACTGCTTTCCGTAACCGGTTTAGATTGGGTCCTGATAAGTAAGGTGTTTAGTCGCAAATCAATTAGCCGCACCATAAATAAAAGATAATTGTGGTCCCAACCACTGCGATGACTGCGACAAAGAGGAGAACATGTTATGCTTACAAAGGCATTGCATGGATGGAATCACGCTAGAGTGCTGAGAAAAGATCCTTTGTGAAACTGAGCCGCACGGATGTCTAGCCGCACTGGTGTCTCATCAAGCACTACATCGAGTCCAGATTCATACTACGAAACTATAGTAAACAGGTAATGAACCCTAGCACCGATACAAAAATCTGCCAAATTTCCAAGCCAAGCCCTGCGACAGCACTGGCCATTACCTTCAAGGTACTGAACAAACACTGACAGATCGCCTGTGCTTGATCAGCCAAATGCAGTACGGCAACGGCTCCGTACCACAAACACCAGTAAGGGCTGGTTACGAGACAGTTGAGTGTTTCGTAGATGTGGAGGATCTACAAGAAGCCACATGCTGATCGGCAGTATGTAGCCCCTTCATTCATCTACTACGTTCTTTTCTCGCCCCGCACAAACTGGGGAGCATCCAATATTTGCACAAAATTGGGTCTATTGGGTCTATACATTTTTTTCTATAATTAAAAAGAGATGCTCATTGGGGCGATTGAGTTTGTAGGATAGTACTATCAGATCGATCTCAGATCCTCAGATCGCTTCGAGCACGTGTCGAGCAGGTGTAACGGCTTTGAGAGTAGCGCAAGTTCAGTAAAACCTCAGTGCCCGCCGTGCGTAGTGATGCAAAAAATGCCAAAATTCTTGCCAAGGAGAAGACTCGTTTTATTGGTAAAATCATAGAAATCTTTGATATAGGCAAAATATGTGAATGGATTCTTATACCAGACAGATGGATCTATTGGAAGAAAGGGGGTCGAAAATTTCGAAGATCATGTCGGACCGAACTACCAGCCGGTTTGCTGATAGCCAAGCCTTTTCCTGTCCATCTTTTGAAGATGCGTGGCAGGCACCAATACATCGATCATGAGTTGTATACAACAATTGGTAAACCTCGTAATGAGAACTCTGTCAAGAATGAATTTCAAAGTGCGTCCAGAAATCATATCCTTCAAGCATCCATCAGAGAATACATTTTTGCAACGGTATGCTAAGTCTGTTCAGTGCAGTACCATTTGAATGGAACCTCCACCATCCACGCCCATTTCGCGTTCCAATCCTCCCAAAATCTGCAATTGGTTCGCTGGAATGTCGGAATGTACGAAATTCAGAGGGAAAAAGAATGTCAAACTGACTTGATTTAGACTGCAAAATTGCCTATGTAGTAAGCAGGCTCACACTTGTGGTACAATCACGAAAGTCTATATAAGGATGAGCAATTTTCCTTCTTGATCACATTCTATAAACTAATCCACTCTTTTAATTACCTAATTCCAACCAACCCTTATTCACTCTTTTAATATTTAATTTTGTTTGCAAGACATGAAATACTCTACTACTTTGCTCACTGTGTTGGCAGCCACTATCGTCAGTGCCTCTAACATCAAGGAAGATTGTGTTGAAACAAAGACTGTTGACCCATGTCCTGAACCAACTCCAACTCCATGTCCAACCACTGATGACTGTGAAGATCCATGCCCAGATCCAACTCCATGTCCAACTTCCGACGACTGTGAAGATCCATGCCCAGATCCAACTCCATGTCCAACTTCTGATGATCCATGTCCTCCAGAGCCAACTACTGAAGACCCATGTCCACCAGAACCAACTCCATGCACTACTAGCGAAGACCCATGTCCTCCAGATCCATGCACCACTGAAGACCCATGCCCACCAGAACCAACTCCATGCACCACTGAGGACCCATGTCCACCAGAGCCAACTCCATGCACCACTGAAGACCCATGTCCACCAGAACCAACATGTGCTCCAGGTGATCCAAACTGTGATTGCGATGAACACGGACACTGCACTCCATGCCCTCCAGAACCAACTCCATGCACAACTACCGAGGATCCATGCCCACCAGAACCAACCTGTGCCCCAGGTGATCCAAACTGCGTCTGTGATGAGCATGGTCATTGCACTCCATGTCCACCAGGACCAACTCCAGGTCCAACCTGCGCTCCAGGTGATCCAAACTGTGTATGTGATGAACATGGACACTGCACTCCATGTCCTCCAGGTCCAACTCCTGGCCCAACTTGTGCTCCAGGTGATCCAAACTGTGTATGTGATGATAAGGGACACTGCACTCCATGCCCACCAGGTCCAACCACTCCATGTGAAACTTCTCAACCACCAAAGCCAACTTGTGCCCCAGGCGATCCAAACTGTCAATGCGATGAACACGGAAACTGCACTCCTTGTCCTCCAGGTCCAACTCCTGGCCCAACTTGTGCTCCAGGTGATCCAAACTGTGTATGTGATGATAAGGGACACTGCACTCCATGTCCTCCAGGCCCAACCCCAGGTCCAACCTGCGCTCCAGGTGATCCAAACTGCCAATGCGACGAAAACGGACATTGCACTCCATGCCCACCAGGTCCAACTCCAGGCCCATCAACTTCATGTCCACCAGGTCCAAACCCACCACCACAAACCTCCGTTCCATGTGAACCAACCCAAGTTCCAATTGGTGCTGCCAACGGTGCCGCTAAGTGGTCTTCTTTGGTTGTTGTTGGTGCCATGGGTGCATTGTTGCTCTAAATTATTTGACATTCTCGACACTTTGTCTTCTTTCACATCATTTTATTCATTTCTTGATGCCTCATTATTTATTCTTCTCTAGCTAACGTTTCGTATATGTTTTTGTATTATATTTCTTTGCAATAAAAAGGTTGGAAAATTCTAAGACATTGTCCTGCTTTCAGGGGGTGAGCCGCTTGAAGCTTGGAATATGGGATGATTATCACCTGTTGGAAAAACCCTAAGACGTGGATCTTTAACAATAATAATATGGATGATGTATGGAATTACATTGTGAGCCGATTTTTCTTCTAGGAAACACCAACTCATCGGTTAATAATCGGAGTTGCCTCTTTCCTAGGATCAGCATTGCTTTGTCTCGACACACAACTTACTATTACTGTGACAGGCAAAAAAAGAGACAATAAAAAAATATAAATGCCACATCACTACGTTCAAATGTAAAAAACTCAAAAAATATCGACACCAGCAGGATTTGAACCTGCGCGGGCAGAGCCCAACAGATAACTCTAATATTTTAGAAGATTCAAGTCTGTCGCCTTAACCACTCGGCCATAGTGCCTGAGACAAAATTTTCGAAAATCGTGTCATATATGAGCAGTGTGAACAACAAGGTTCAAGATTTTTCGTGCGGCTGAACATGAATATCGGGGTTGGAATTTATTTTGAATCAAAATGCATGCTCACTATAGGACCATGTACTGGGCTCTACAGTGAGTGGCTCTGTACTAGTGTGACAAGGTTCAGATGTTTCAAGAGCTAGTGCCGCCGTAGCACGACCATGACGGACAGGAACAAGGAGTAGCATTGCTACATTTTCGAATGACAATACGGGCCCGATGAACCCAAAAAACGACTGGTTCTTAACAAAAGTATTATAACAACATTAGAGCAACAAGCAATGATTTAATCAACAAGTGGCTTAACACAACAGGCACGAAGGTCACACAAATATCAAACCACTGAGATTTAACTATGAAGGGCTATTCAAGAAATCTTCCAGCTATTTGTTTCAGGCATGGATCGGTTATGCACGGGTGGTACCGAAGCTGCAACAACGAAGCTCCTTGTATCAAACGCGTTCGCGGTTCTCTGCAACAGAGGCACCTCCGATTTTCATCGCTTCACAATGGCACAACAGACTTCGCTTCAGTCAAGGAAAGCGCCACTAGTATATTGGTTGAGACACTTTGAGGGAAAAATGGTATTATCTACACGACACGGTTCTACTTGAAGCATTGCAAGCAAACACTTTCCTGCAATGTACGGTGGGCTAATTATTTACTTTCATAATTAGAACTAAGAGAATTCTGCAAGTGCGAAACTTGGTTTTCTGAAATACATGAAATCTGGTTGCTTAAATAGTTTTAGGGAGACATCTAGAGGTGGCACACGCCGTCTCCACCACGCCACACGCCACGCGTCAAAGGGTAGACGCAACGCGTGTATAGGCAGGCGATCCACCTCAGTGTTCAACCAATGTCTGAAAGAATCACAGCAGCTTTCTGGCACTGAGGAAATGTTAGTCGATCCCAGTATTGCACTGAATGGAGAGTTCAGTGGTTGACAGTCATACAATTTCCTTATGGGGAAAGCTTTGCAGCAACGATGACTGATGGATGTAGTTTCTATATCTGAAAATAATCGCAACCTACAAAAGAGTTTAAGTATGGTTCCCCGATAGTAGTAATAAGAATACCACAGACACTTCAACAAAATGTTGCTCAAAGCGCTCTTGCTTGTGGTGACAATGGTGCGGTGTTTGGTTGCCAAAGATCTTCTGGCTTACCATGTACTAAAGGGCCCAAGTGATAAACGACAAAAAATGATATTTATCGCCGATGTTGACTATATTATAGGTCCTGATTATGCTGATTATGATTATTATGGTTATGGTAAGGTCGTGGCCACCATGTTCGATGACTTGGAAGAATACAATAAGATTAACAATGGTACGAACCCAACAAAGGCAGTCTTGATGCTTGCCAGATTCGTTGTAACTTCTGGCTATACAGACTATCCTGAGCAAAATGTGCCTAATAGCGAAAGTGCCAAGTTTGTTATTAAATTCAGTACCGCACATTCTATCTCCCTGGACGGTGATATGGTGTCTGGGTCAGACCGTGATTTATGCTTGGGTGCTTTGAAGACGTCACCTGACGGATTTAAGTGTTTTAGTGAAGTTCCAAAGTCAATTGGACAACTAGAGGATAATATACCAGCCCTTTACCATGTGGCCAAACAGCCGGGTGAAAAATTGATATGGGAAGGCTATTATGACTTTTCCAATACAACAAATGAAAAACTGTCGTACCTCAATGAGTACAATAGAATAAATGATGGAACCAACCCAACGAAAGCTCTGGTAATGCACAGCCGCCTTGAAGAGATGTGGATGAGTCAATTCAATGGCCAGGATATTCGACTGGCTGTCGCCATGCAACGGAAATTCGATTAACGATAAAGTGGAGATCCTAGGAGCAGAGAATAGCGCCATGTATTCGATCCCATTAGACTGTGATCAGGTGTCTGGTCCAGATCATGAATTGTGCGAGAATATGCAAAATATACCTCTTTTTTATCTCTGTTTAGCGCCAGAACCGGATGAGCTTTTGATGGAGATATGAAATCCTCTAGAAATCTTGGGTACGGAGTAAAAGTTAAAGTATGCGTTTCGTTTAGTGTGAGGTATATAAGTGAAAATTTCATACTTGCATGGTTATTTCGCACAGTAGCTGATTACCCAAGCACATATCTATTGGTCACGGCTCAACAATCTACTAGGGGTGTTCGAGTTCCACGAGTGTGACGATTGAATAACGTCGCAATTAACCCGAAATGATCTTAAGAATAACCTACGCCCACTTTTTGCAACGTGGAATACGCTATGCATTGATGAAAGTCAGCTCCAGAGCTGGAACTCCCATAGTTAGTGCTCTATGCCCGACATTTCTTAGCTTGGACAACTATGCTATGTTCTAGAATGACAAAATTATTGGTGATTTTTCGGTTGCTCACATGTGCTTTGTGCACTTCAACCGTAAAACATGAACACGTGTGTACAATTGATCGAACAAGGAAAATTTAGCCCACTTTTAACCAAGATAGATAGGTTATGATGTTGATCGAATCGTTAGTTAACAATGTGAACACGGATACAGGGCAAAGCTGTGCGGCTCATACGCTGAGCCTCACTAGAGCACAGTCATCCTATGCTGGTTGGAGAAGAAGCCGAGTACACGTCCACGGTCGTCCAATCATGGTGGTAGGACATGTAGGGAATAGCGAATACAATTTATTTGGAGCAAGGTCTATCTTCACTCGAACGCTTAAAACAAAGCAAGGATTCTTGAAATTCCCCTGTTGGACTCACTCCCCCTTTCGATTCATCTTCAGCCTCATGGTTTGTCATCGCCCTCGCGTTTTTTTGCCTAAATAGGCAAAAATATCCACACTTCTTCTGGTGCTGGAGATGGAAATGAGCCGCACATGCGAAAATAAAGCCATTCATACATTTTATATGCAATATTTACTTTGTTTTCAAGCATGGACAAGCTAAAAATCCTCTAATATACTAGGAGACACTCGCGCTTGCCCTTGTGCGGAATAGAAACGGCACCATTTAACTGCAACCTGTTTTGCGCACTGTGACGACGCGGAGACGCAACCGGGCCTGGATGGAGTGGGTGACCCAATGACTCGCTTTGAAATATTTCGGCTAACGCTTCCTTTTTCAAAATTGGATGATTCTTCAAGCCAAGGTCCAAGCTTCCGGTAGAGGGTATACGGGTTCAGATGTATCACTTTGATGATTAATTCTATGGTTCATGTGAGATGCATTCTATCGCTATGGGTGCAGCAACGAGTGGCGTATGCTGCTGTTTCGTTCTATGGGTAGTATAAAAAAATACAAAAATCCCCCGTTTTGACTGGATTTTTCTCTGGTATGTCTAAAGAAAATGGTTTATGCGACCTTCTTGGGGATTGAAAAACCGCATGTTTACTTAAAAGCCAAGGGAAAAGTTGATTATTGTGCTCTGCTCAAGTTCTCGTGCAGAGACTTGGGTACCAATGAACCTGAACTTTCCATTCTATTGAAGAATAGAGAGTCTTATTTTCAGGAGGCCCTTCTCATGTCTAAAATCAACAGCAGAAGTGGCAGGGGATATGATCGTTGCTATTGTTTTTCCTTGACTGAAAACGCTCTGGAGTCGGTGCTTGCATTGACAGATGACAGTGGTGACACCGCAACGTTACCAGGAGACTCTGGAGATATTTATACACCAATGGTTTTGCGAGCGAAACGAGGTACGCTCCTTACTGTTGAGCCTATCGCGGATAACGATCATCGACACTGTGAAAATCACCGTTTATGGTGTAGGGTTTTCAAGAGAAAGAAATAAAACACGGCTGAATGGTGACTGCTGGTTGCGGGGGCATCCAGCGTGACATGGTATTCTTGAAAAAAACAATAGCTTGCTAGCTTGCTATATACACACCATATTGAACGAGCGTTGAGCACCGTACTTGCGTGCGGCTCTAATAATAAAAAAAGAATTCCTCTCACCTGCGCCTACCTACCTACCTACCTTACGAGGTAGACGACCTGAACTTTTCTATATTCTCAAGCATATGGAAGTTTAACGGAACCTGTTTCCCTAGCCAAATTGCATGTTGCCCATGATCCAAGTAGTCGTTTCCAGTATGTGGGTGGATCAGAACTGAGAGTGACCCATGGTTCAGCTGGAACCAAGGAACAACCTTAGCAAACACCTCGGGACTGCTGAAATCCACTTCAAACATAGCATAAGGATGGGGACCAATGGGTCTGTCAATCATTCTGTACATCACCAGCGACCCATCTTTCAGCTCTGACGCAAAATCCTGCTCTAGTTTGCTCCTCAGCTCAAGGGCCTCGTTTCGAGATGGTTCATAGGTTTCGAAATAATATGTATGAATATCGTACGACCTGATTTCTTTGCTGTATCTCTCTGGCATTTTTGATCTTTGAATAACTATCCAAATGCTGGAGATAAAAGGCTGTTTATAAAGCACTGGCCGTTGCTCCGGGTTCGTCGGAACCAAAACGGGTCATGAGCCTTTTCTGGCCTTTTCAGGACCTTTTCATACAAAGTGTGACTCGATCGTGGGACCCACGGAGCTCCGGCCCCCTCTCGTCCTCCGTCTCGTCGTCTCCGGCTGGTCCCCACATGCCTCGGACACTTTACTGATTAGCAATGTTCTTGAATCTACCAGATGAGATCCATCTTGCTATCATAGATCAATTTGGTGACGTTTCCGATTTGCTGAATGTCGCTGTAGCGCATAGTAGACTGACCGAGCTCTATACAGAGGCACGGTGGGAAAGGTTGAAACTAGACGTTCGTGGGCCCCTGTATCACAA
Organism: Blastobotrys proliferans; assembly: GCA_003707485.3. Lineage (NCBI taxonomy): Eukaryota > Fungi > Ascomycota > Dipodascomycetes > Dipodascales > Trichomonascaceae > Blastobotrys > Blastobotrys proliferans. Next base: position 52,366 of record PPJI03000061.1, read on the forward strand.
AAACCTCAAATACACTCGGTTTTTAAGCGCAGTTTTGGGTTACGGACCCATTGAGCCTCAAACTGAGTTTGTGAAACAGATTGGCAACAATTTTCCTAATCTGTCGAAACTGCGGCTGGCCATTGAGCCTGAAGTACCGAACATTGTGGAGATCATTGCTAAGAGTGTACCTGCATCTGTTGAGTTACTGTTGACCTATTTGGATAGCAACACTGTGTGCAATCTGACCGCGTTTACTAATCTGAAGGTTGTTTCACTGAACCTCATGAACAACCATGCCAGTCTCGAGCTACCTCTGAGTACCGAGAAACTGGATTTGGTGTTTACGCAGTTTCCCTTAGCTGTCACTACAGCAGATTTACACCGTGTGCTGTCGAAATTGACGACAGTACGATGGTTGCGAGTTGGGTGCTTGCAGGGATATGATGCCAACAGAGAGGGCGTTGAACATCGGAACGACTGGTTACCATCGTGTGTGGAATACTTGATGCTAGACTGGTTTGATAAGAAAGGTATCGAAGACACAAGAGTATGTGTGTCATCGAGCACATTGAAAGAGCTGACTTTGCACGAGACTGCCGTTTCTGATATGGTTCTCCCTGGACTAAAGCGGCTGAATATTGGACCTAACGAGGTTCAAATTGGTGGTGGAAAGATTAATTTGGATAATCTGAGAGTGCTTAGCAGTTTGATTAGAGTTATCCCTGACAATACTGACACCCATACATTGAACATTGGGAAATTGAAGAACAACCTTGATGTAGTATACGTTTATATCAAGAATCTTAACCGAAGGAATAATATTGACATGAAAGAGTATGAAATTTTCAATCACCCTATGGTGTTGAGTTCTCGCAAGGTAGTAGTACTGGTTGACGTTCATGAATCGGGTAAGCTTCAAGCACAACAAGAAATGGATCGTTGGAAAGCACAGTACAGCAATCAAGCTATAGAATTCAAATTTGCCAAATTCACTGACGATTATACTGGGCTCAAGGACATAGAATCAATATTTTTTGAAGACAAAAATTTATATTAGATTTGATAATTGTATGCAGAGAGAAAGAAAAGAAATAAATGCTGAATATTAAATGCTGAAAAGTAGTTGGAGTTAGACCTTTGCCCATGCCTTCATGGTGGTGGCACAAGGTTCCTGTGGACCAGCTCCTTCCCCGGCCGGTGGAGCTGGTGGAGCTTCTGTACTTGGCGGTGGAGGGTTGCTTGGAACTGGATCCACGGCCAGTCCTGAAGTAGGGATTGGACCAATTGGGTTGTGTGATTCGGTGATGGCAGTTGGTTCATCACAGTCATGCATGGTGCTCGGTGTTACCGGACCACTGCCGTTAGTAGTTGGAGCTGCTGTTGGCACTGCACTTGGGCCATTTGGATCCTGTGGTGCGGTTGGAATTGGACCAATTGGATTGTGTGATTCAGTGATGGCAGTTGCGGTTGGAGTTCCATCACAGTCATTCGCAGTGCTTGGGGTGACTGGACCCGGGTTCGCAGTACTTGGTGTAACTGGACCCTGGTTCACAGTGCTTGGGGTCACTGGACCACTGGCAGTTGGGATTGGACCAATTGGGTTGTGTGATTCAGTAATAGCAGTAGGAGTTGGGCCATCACAGTCAGCCACAGTGCTTGGAGCGACTGGGCCCTGGTTCACAGTACTTGGAGTGACTGGACCGTTGCCGGTTGGAACTGGACCGATTGGGTTGTGTGATTCGGTGATGGCAGTTGCAGTTGGCTCACCACAGTCTTTTGCTGTGCTTGGTCCTGCTGGACCTGCTCCTGTACCTGGTTGTGGCACGTCACTAGGAACCGGATCAACAATAGGACTGTCGCTTGGAACTGGATCGACAGCTAGTCCTGAAGTAGGAATAGGTCCGATTGGGTTATGTGACTCAGTGATAGCTGTTGGAATAGGTCCAATTGGGTTGTGAGATTCGGTAATGGCAGTTGGAATTGGACCAATTGGGTTGTGTGACTCTGTAATGGCGGTTGGAATAGGTCCAATAGGATTGTGTGACTCGGTAATGGCGGTAGGAATTGGGCCGATTGGGTTGTGAGATTCGGTAATGGCAGTTGGAATTGGGCCGATTGGGTTGTGAGACTCTGTAATGGCAGTTGGAATTGGACCAATTGGATTGTGTGACTCTGTAATGGCAGTTGGAATTGGACCAATTGGATTGTGTGACTCTGTAATGGCAGTGGCAGTTGGACCAACTGGAACGGCTGTTGGCTCACCACAGTCATTCACTGTGCTTGGCCCCACTGGACCCGCTCCTGTACCTGCTCCTGTGCCTGGCTGTGGAACTGGATCAACAGCTAGTCCTGAAGTAGGAATTGGGCCGATTGGGTTATGAGATTCAGTGATAGCTGTAGGAATTGGACCGATTGGGTTGTGAGATTCAGTAATGGCCGTAGGAATTGGACCAATTGGGTTGTGTGACTCAGTGATCGCTGTAGGAATTGGCCCAATCGGGTTATGAGACTCAGTAATAGCCGTTGGGATAGGTCCAATTGGATTGTGAGACTCAGTGATAACCGTCGGAATAGGCCCAATTGGATTGTGCGACTCAGTGATGACAGTTGGAGATGGCCATGCAGTGACAGTAACGGTGCATCTTTTGGTTGTAGAATCGTTGGTACAACCACAGTTTTGCTTGATGTTATTCGGCTGAGGCAGAGCCATGGCAGTGGCCATGATACAACCTAGTCCAATGGCGTATTTCATTGCTGTAGTTAGAAGGAGTTGTAGAATGTAGAGGAGAGTTTAGAGGATAATGAACAATTGATGAAGAGCAATTAATGAAGAATTTATATATTCGAATATATCAGCCAAATTTAAGGTTGACGGAACTGCCACACCAATTTTCAATTCCCATAACACGGTAACAGCAGGCCAAAGTGCCGCCACTCAATTGTTTTTCGACCCATCTGTCTGGTCTGTCTACACACAAGAGTACCGAAATTACGGACATTACCAAACCTAAACTACGCCGCACTCATCTCATAAAATGAAATGGTGGAGCTTACACTCCACGCATTCACATTTTACGTGATTGACGCGGTTCGACCCACCCACCATCAATTTATGAATCCCGAAAATCCTTTGGATAGGTTTTTTCCAATAATAACCACATGTTTCACTTCGAGCCGCAAGCCGCTCGGACCACCACCGCGACATGTGACTCTTTAGAACCCCCCACCCGCCTCCCCTTGAATTGAAACAAAATTTTCTTGGTATTGCAACCCTGTTCTGCCCATGATAAATGATCCATGCACAATGCATTGATTGTGATCTCCACGCCCTGCCGCACCAATGTATCAGACTATCAAGGGTAGGAGAAGAATGCCTTTATTTTAGATGCATCAGATGCAACAGTTCCAAACCGTTATCACACGCCCTAGTAACTAGTAATTCTTGAGATCATGAGATCCTTGGTATGCAATGATGGCACGACTCACCCTGCAATTGATCATATCATGCACTCCTTGGTAGCTACCTTTGTCGATAAGATGAATTCCATTAGTTTAATCTATCAAAAGACGCACGGCAATGCGCATTGATCTGTTTTGGGAGGTTGACGTCTGAGACAAGTGCATGCAAGGTTCATCATGATCCCCTTCTACAACAACAACAACACTTGCGCGTGGTGTCTTCTTTTTTTAAAAAAAGAAGCAAAACACACTGGCAGTAGCAGATAGCAACCGTTGGTGGATGTAGACCATACAGGTACCTATGTACTTTACACACTTACACATAAAACAAAGCAGCTAAGGTACATGGCATGAGGTCCCAAGACCCTCGCCGTACCCATGTTAACTGATAATATACTTTGCATGACCTCATACACCATCCCGGTTGTCCGTCGGTAAATTATCGGCGAATCACGGCGAAAAATATCGTGTGTCGCGGGTCACTGCAAAATGCCGCCGCATCTCTACAAAAGCGGCTCTCTGCAGCGGATGGTATGTAGAATGTTGATGATTTGGTATACACAACTCAGTCTCGTGGTAACCTAATTAATTAAAAAACAAACCAAAAAAACTTTTATATTTTTTTTTTCGCAAAAAAATTATATAATAAATACAATAAAATAAATAATAATAGGACTTTTTTTTATATAGAAAACGAATAGTGAGAAAATAAAAGACCGATGATGAAGTCAGTCATGTGGTTAGTTAATGCAATTTGACTCGCGATCGTTTGGTGGGTTCAGAGTTGGCAGTGAATCTGTTGACTAGTCTTTCTTGATCTACTTGGTGTCTCAAGCGTCGTAATTCCTGTCTATTGTGTTGTAATCGTTGTAAATGATATAGATAGTCATCGTAAGACAATTCAGGATAGCATTCAGCTAGTAAATCAGAAACATTTTCATGAACAAATTCACAGGGTATAAATAGTTTTTCTGGATCTTGTAATAAAGGACGAGAATCCAAAAATTTGTCTCGCACGTAATCATCATCGATTAAACGAGCATTTTGGTATGCATTTATGATTGAAGTCATGTCTGACAAAGATTGCGGAGGAGTGGTGGATAATGAAGAAGTTGACGTGCTTAATAGAGAAACTGGGTCATTTGAGGATGCAGACGATTGAGACGAAGTTGATTCCAAAATCAAAGGACTTGGAGGATCAAGATTTACCGGCAATAACTTACCGGAGCTAGTTTGTGGTGACGTATTATACATATTATTGGACGCACTTGTCGTAGTATAAACTTCAGATTCCACTTGAGATGCAAGGTATTCAATAGGACTTATGATTGGCGATTTATCGTAATTATAGTCAACTACATCGGAGGAAATTCGCAATTGTTGCAGTCTTAGAGATAAATTGGATTCCTTTGGAGGGGTATGCATCTTTGGAGTAGTGGTTGTTAATGGAATATGCCTCGGACTGTCTACTCTAGTAGTAGTATCAGTATCAGCATCTACGTTTTCATATTTGTCGCGTATCGAATTGTCACCTTCGACAATATCAATACAATCTTCTTCTTCTTTACATGTTTGAGGAGGTGAAAGAGGAGATGCTGAGCATCCCAAGAAGAATAACACTCCAGACATATTTTTGTTGGTAATAATCGTGGGGAAGTAAAATCGAAACAGAAAAAGGGGAAGAGATGGTCTATATATATATATATATATACATGGTGTTTTTGAGTGTAACCCTAGATAAAGGATTATTCCGATTCATTCTGGGGTTGTTTTGTGCCCTTGCCCATGCCCATTGTTCTTGATTGCTTTTTACTATGTTTTCCAGGGATAGAAGTTCAAAAGAAAAGATAAAACAAAAACAAATTGTGGAGACAGCCAGCCGGAGCAGCGGCAGGCCCGGGCCAGACACACACCATTCCTCCCAACAGCTCGTACAGATTTGAACACCACTTTCACCAACTGGTCGGAAAGTAGACAGTTTCATCATGAGGATTCGAGTGGCATTTGTGGCATCGTATTCGATATTATGTATTGTTGCGGGATACCTTGGATTTAATAAAGATTTGCATTTTAACCATGACAAATTGCTACATGGGTCTATGTTTTTTTTACTAGCGTTTACCTTTTACTGGGTGTTTGACACAAACAGGCGAAGATGCATCCAAATGACTGTCATTGCTATGGGAGTAATCGGCATTGCATCCGAATTTGTGCAAAGTTTGGCTGTCCCCGAACGTGCATTTGATGTTTTTGATATCGTTAGTAATTTAATTGGGTCAGGGGCAGCGATTTATTTATGTTCATGGTACCATTCTAGATTATTAGAACGTAAAAGACAGGCTAGATATCAGTTACTTAGGGGATCCAACAATGCTCAACAGCAGGAGCAGCAGCACCAAGATTTGGGTGAACCATTGCAGCAATTGTCGCCTCAAGAGCAGCATTCGCAGCAGCAGCAGCCGCAGCAGCAATCTTTGCAGCAATCTGAGCAACAATTGACTCCAGAACAACAAGTCTGAAAAAAAAAAAAACAAGAGGGCTTCTAGAACAACTAACTGTACGTAACTTACCAAGTATTTGTGTTTATTGATGTTTAACATGGTATTGGTACTTTAATTGCATTGTTCGTGTTGCTTATCGTACATACACGCACACACAAACACAAAGACACATAAAGTCACGCGACCCCCACACTAAAATGGCTTCTTCGTTTATATCGCTGAAACAACCGACTTTACCTTCAGACATTACTCATAGAGAACAAGAGGAGTTTTTTAAGGTCTAAATCATGGGTCTTGGTCTTTTTTACCAATCGGATGGTACCAATTCAGGATTATCCGATCCTATTGTTTTGTATCTTTTTGTGTGGGTACCGGGTACCAGAATTATAGAAACAATACATGTGATTTCCATTTCCATTTAATAAAATATGGGCTAACGGTAGACTAGAATAAGTTTGGGATTTAATTTAGGGAGGTCATGTTGAACGGCAGGTGATGGGGATGTTTGGAATCCATCATGACCAGATATTATTGCCGTTTGAACTCGCATGAAGCTATGCATCGCCGTTGAGAGTTTTTTTTTCTTAGTTTCGTTGCCTATTTGGTGATGAGATAGATATGAGAGTGGCAATGTGCAATGAGTATGTGGTTGTGATGTGACATTTCCACCGGATAGCTAGCTCATCAGGAGAAGCACGATGTAACATGGCAATAAGCTTATAATATTGATCACCTGAGCGGGTTTACTGTTATTGCTTCTTTATTAAAAAAGAAGGCAGCCACCCTTTTTTTTCTGCTGGCTACATTATCTATGTAAAAAAGTTGGCTGTAGTTTCGTAGTGGTACTTTCAAAACGCCCTCATCTCATCATCTCTGTTCTCTCTCTCTCTGTCTCCCTCCCTCGCTTCTCCCTTTTATCTCGTTCCCTCTCCTTCACTGTGAACTCGCTACAAGTATTTGTAACCAGTTGATTGACATCTGTCAATGGCAATGACTTTTTTTGGGTTGTTTGCCGACGGGGCAAAGGCAGGGCAAACAAGCACGGCGAGAATATACCGGGGCGTGAACAGAAAGAGAATTTTAAGGGGCTACTTACACAGCACAGAATTATGTGCATTTGGGGGCTGCCCTGCCTGAAAGATAGAGAGAGAGCATTCGTATCGTACCCGGCGGGTTTCATTGGAGATGTGCGAACTGAGCGCTGGGACAGAGGTCCCGTATTTGGGGCCCAATGAGGTCTGAGTAAGTAGACCAGATAGTTGGGTGATTGATCGTTGAAACATGCATTGCATTATTACTAAAGGGCCTATGGGTGCCAATGGGTGTATATATAGTTGGAGATCTAATATGTTACCCATTTTGGGTAGTATATTGTGTTTATATAGGTTTCTTGTAAGACAGCGTCTGAAATGTTTTGAGCTGAGTGGCCGGGCTATGAAGTGCTAGTGCGTGCTAGTTAAGATAAGAGCTAAGATATTTTGCCATTTTACAAGTTAAGAGTGCTCCAAGAGCTAATAGCGCCCCGCGCTTAGAGCGCTAGTGGTAAGTGGCTAGTGGCTAGTGGCTAGCGGCTAGCGGCGGCTAGCTCCAGTGGTAGTACTTTCAATCAAGGCTCGGGGACCCAATATGCTTTTTTTTTTTTTTTTTGCAAAAAAGATGATTTGCGCTCATGTATGTATGCGAAGCGTGGTTGAATGGATGGATGGATGGCTGGCCAAGAAAGTTAGGGCTATTATGTCTCACAATCACCACGCACAGCACGTAGTCACACACAGACCAGCTGTAGTTAGCCCCTTATTTTTTGTACAACAGGAATTGCAATTGAGTAGAATCAGAACCACACACTCCAAGAGAAATTCAAACGATTATAGAGCTTTTTCATATGATAATCGGCTGAACAAGCAACGGGGTACTAGTTACCCCTAATTGCCAGTTTGTACGTATAGAAAAGGTTCGGCGCACGCATTATTACCCGTGATTTCTATACAAATAATCGGCACCCCAATCAAAATCCCTATTGGCCATTGCAGATCAATACTGAATTTGGAGTTATGCACACCAGCATAGTTAGACTAGTTGTGATTTCCCCTCGCAAAAAAATGATAGAGCAAAGCTCTGCTTTGGACGTAAAGGAAAAAAAAAAGACTGAGGCGAATGCATGCGACTATTCAATTTAATGCAGACCTTGTACTTTACTGCAGCGACAGCTTTCAATAAAATAATAATATAATAATTTTTTTTTTCAGGGCTGCAGTTTTGGTTCTTTCTTTATAAACTTGTCCTTTCGACAGAATACCCAAAATTTAAAGACCTAATATGAATTTTCATAGGTTGAAGAAGGAGAAACAGACCAGGACTTCATTGGCTCCTGCTGCTCCTTTACCAGACGACGACCAACAAACCATAACATCTCAAGTTCCGACTGACGTGGTGGAACCAATCACTGGTCCAGTGAATGGTCCCATCAATGTTGACTTGATCTATCCAGATGTTCCTCAAGTGGAGGATTATCATGTGGCAGTTCAACATCAGTCACAGGTACCAAAGAGGGAGCAGATAGATATGAACCATCCTCCTTCTTTTCAACAACATCAGCAATTTCAGCAGTCTGTTCCACCACCACCACCTCCTCCAGCTCAATATCTGCAACATCGTTATGAGTATCGAGAACCAACATCGCCTATTCAGGAAGATATTCAACATCAGCCAGTTCAGGATGCATTGAGAATTAATGTCGCTAATCAATATTCTGAAATGCCTCTTCCTCCGCTACCCCCTGGAGCTGGAGGTCCACCACCACCACCTCCTCAAGAACAGGAACAACCACCACAGGCTCATTATTTGAATGCTTCGTTACCTCCAACTCCACCAGATACTCAGAGCCCAGTACAGGTGTCACCAAGATCCACTCCAATGCCAGCACCGCAATTGCAGGCTCCACCTCCTCCAACTTCAGGGGCCACAGCGGCGGCACCGGCCCCCGCCGCCAATTCTACCAGGACTCCTCCAAATATCGCACCTCCTCCTGTGCCTAGTGCCAATGAACGAGAACGAGAAAGAGAAAGAGGCGAAAATACCCCGACTACGCCTTCAATTCCTCAGCCAGTAAAGCCGCAGGATGACATTTCAATGATTAGCTATCTTGACTTGAGTGCAAACAGCTCCACTGCTACGGCAATTTCGTCCACTGGCCGATTGCCAAAATGGCTGCAAAAAGTCACTGGTTTACAGTACTTGGTTTGCAAGAACCTGGGCTTGAGTGTGATTGACGAATGGGTGTCCACAAAGTTGATCAATCTCAAAGTGTTACGACTGAATGACAACAAAATTGCCACATGGCCGGATCATTTGGCAAGATTGGCTCCATTTGGCAATCTCCAGGTGCTGGATCTGGAGGGCAACCCATGTCTGGACTACAGTTTTGTCAAGTCTGCCTCGTTCCGAGCATTGTACTACGAAGGTGGGCCGTCGATTACTACCAGTCAAATCAAGAAGCACAAGAAGCTTGCCGAGGATGCTAGCTCAATAGCTCGAAAGGTTTCAAGTAGCGGCAGCAGCAGTAGTGGCGGTGGTTTGTTTGGCAAGAAAAAGAAGAAGGAGAAGGAACGGATTGTTATTGAACATCACATGGATTCTGAAGAGGATGACGACATGTTGACTTCGCTGGAACCTACTGCCAATCCAACTCTGCTCAAAAAGAAATCGTCCTTTGGGTCCTTCATCAAGGCTAATACCGCCCCACCAATGTCTCCAAATCCTGCTACCCCCGGAGGCACCACCAAGTCATCGCCAATGGTTCCCCAGGATCGAAACTCAATGACCGGCAACCCAGATCGATGGACCCATCAAAAGGTGACCCAGAGCGAAATCAACAAGACCAAAGTCGTGATGCAGCTATTACTGGATATTTATGAATTAACAATGCATGAGCCAATCGAACCCAAGGATCCGGCTCGACACGACAACGAGTCGTCGCATCGTGAGGACCCAGAGTTTGAAGACCAGCAATCTGGACGATCTAGCAGTCTACAACAGCACAACAACCACCAGCGGTTCAATTCGCTGGATGTTTTGCAGCATTATTTGGAGGTCGATCGAAATGACAACCACGACATGATTCAGGGCATGTCGGGCTTGAACATGGAAGGGCAACAACAGAACGTTGTCAAGGCATTGGAAGATTTCATCGGCCAGGAACGATACTTCATCAAGCTCATGAACGAATTCCACGTAATCTACTCCAGTCCCCAGGCACAAGCAAACAAGAACAGCCGAAAGGCTCAACCTTGTTTTAAGTTTTTGAGTGAAATTACTCGTTTGCACGCGGAAACTCTGCTGGGGTTGTTTGAAGCGGCATTGGAACGAATCAAACAGGGCAATGGCACAGCTGAAGAACAAGACAACGTACTTGAGATGCTGGGCTCGCGGATTGTGTCTTTGTCAGACGAATTCCACTGGTACTTGGAATATGCATTGGTGATTGAAGAGGCAAAGCGAAAGATCAACACGTGGATCAAGATCCGAAAGGTGGATCAAGCAGCCTACAGCTACGGTACTGCATTGCCTGGTTATACCCCAACCCAGCACCATCCGGATAACGACGTTGCAGAATGGCTCAGAAGCTGTTTGAAGCACCCACGACACAGCTTGTTGACCTGTGCAGACTACATGGACCTTCCATTCATGCGAATTGAGCGGTATCGTGATTACTTTGCCAAGTTTTCGCATTCATCACCGTCCATGCTCACTGCTTACCACAACTTGAATTCCCTGATGGGTGAGCTGGCCGATCGAAAGCCAATGGCGGAACGACGACGACGACTGCAGGAATTGCAAAAGATCTTCAGGATGAAAGACATTTACGGCCACTATGTTTGCGATCTGAGTGTCGTATTGCAGTCGAGACTGATCATCGAGCCACCATCTACTAACAAGAAAGACCTCAAATTCCCTGATTGCATATACCGGGAAGAAGGACACGGCGAGCCGCAGGCGAAATCCGTCACCAAGTTGGTATACGACGTTGCCAGACCACCTACCGGCACTCTGATGAGAGTAATTGTGTTTGAAAACACTGTCGTTGTCGCTGATGACGGCAGAAGAGCAATCCTGCGCCAGGTGGACAAGCGTAACGTCACTGCGTCAATTCCAGTGCTGCTACCATCCGACGAGCACATGAGCGGCAGTAGCAGACACTCCAGTGACCAGAGCTCGTTGAAGACTACCGGCACTGGTGGAAGCTCCGGCGACAATGCCCACGTCATGAAGAACATTGTCCGAATTGCATTCTGGGAAGAAATGTGTGTCTGGTACGCTGTGGCCAGGACCAACAAGGGAAGCGATCGTGACACTTTTATCAAATGCTTTTAACTTGTATTATGTCTATAGTAACAATTGATTGATTCGTTTTTGCTACGGGAACTGTCGACTGTTTTTGCTTCTTTCTTAAAAACAGTGGACCCTGCGGTATTTTCACCAGATCAATCTGTCTCATCCCTGTGTGTCCACTCGGTGATTTCGTCCAACGCACAGACAGCGCAGCGCGCGACGCGCCGGGACGGAACCTCGAAATACCGCACGCACCGCTCCGCTGCGCCCTCTTCCCCTAAATTAAACTACGTGTAAAGCATCACAATCTACAGCGCAGCACCGCACAGCAGCAGTTGGGAATTTCATTCATTTCGTTTCGTTTCGTTCATCACCACCTAATTTGGCCACTTTGCAGCATCGGTAACAGTAACAATGTCAGAGTCAGAGAAGGAGATTAGCAGTGCTAATGGCAGTGGCAATGGCAGTGGCAACGACAATGGTGAGGTCAAGCCGCAAAAAAACGACGACAATGTGGAGGAGCAACGTGAGCAGGACGATAAGATGGACGATGTTCCGTTGGACACTCCTACAACCGTCGAAACTCCTACAATAGAAGTGTCTGAATCGTCAGCTAGTAGTGCATACAACAATGAGCCAGCTCACGAGCAAGAGAAACAGGAACAGCAGCAGCAGTCACAGACACAGTCTCAACAACACTTGAAAGAAGCACCTAGACGTCGAAGTAGACGAACGCCTTCAATTGCATTATCCATGTCGTCAACCAGCTCTGGAAAGCAGACGGTTTCGCCAATGGTGTTTGTCAAAAAGGCGTTGGAATTGATTTCTAACAGTAAAGATGCGCGGAAAATCACCGCGTTGGACTCTGCAGTCAAGAAGGCATTAAGTATGTGATCCGATTGATACCAAGACTAACTTTGAATGTACTATAGAACAAATGAACGAGGATGATGAACTACCTCAGCCAGGGGTTATTTTCCAGCCTTTGCATATTGTATGCTCGCAATCCAACAGTAGCGAACTCAAAAGCACAGCTCTAGATGCTATTGCAAAGCTATTTAACTTTGCTTACTTAGAAGAACCAGAACCAGAACCGGTTGACCCTAGTTCGGGGGTGACTCCTCCTCCAAGTATTCCATTGTTGGATCGTGCTGTTAATACAGTGTGCGAGTGCCGAAAAAACGACACTTCAAACGATCACAATGTGGAAATGCAGGTAGTGAGCGCCCTGTCCTCTGCTGTAATGCAATCAGAGCTGATGGTTCATGAAAAGTCGCTGCTGAGAGCCATTCGTGAAGTGTACGAAATCTTTGTAAAATCTACCTCAAACAACAACCAAACAACTGCCCAGATCACCCTTCTAATGATGGTTGATGCAGTGTTTGAACGGTTGAAAAAGGGTACCACCCTGCAGTCAGAGCAACAAAGTGTGGATTCTCCTCAGCCTGAAGACGTAGAGCAGCAGCAGCAGCAGGCAGAAACCGGGGAAGAAACAGAGCAGAAAATGACCCTGGAGGAGATGGAGAACAGGGGTGAAGAGAGACACCTAGAGGATGATAGTGGCAGCGAAATTACCAATGATGCCGCTGTTAAGGATGCATTTCTGGTGTTTCGAACACTCTGCAAACTCTCTGGCCGGGTTCAAGACAATGCTGATCTAGATTCGCGATCTCATTTCATGAGATCCAAATTGATCACGCTGCACTTGATCCACCATGTACTAAAGAACCACATGTCTGTATTTTTATCAAAGGACATCATCCTGCGATCCAACACTAACGGCGAAGAGACGTTTGTCGAGGCTATTCGGGATTATGTTTGTTTTACCATGGTCCGAAACATGGTGAGCATCTCTCCACCGGTCTTTGAGATCTGTGCAGAGATCTTTTGGTTAGTATTGTCCAACTTGCGACCTCCTTTTAAGCGCCATTTGGAGCCAATCCTGCAACAATACTTCAAGATTTGTGAAATGGCCACCACTCCTGTACACCAGAAACAGTTCTTCCTGTCAATTGTCCAACGAATTTGTAATGATCCAAGAGCGTTGGTCGAATTGTACTTGAATTATGACTGTGATGGCAATTCCACTGTAAACCCATACCAGCGCATTATCGAAATTCTCGTCAAGTTTGCCAGGAGTCATGTCAATATCACTCACATGCAACTGCAAAACTATCATGACTCGAGACACAGGTCAATAGCGGTGTATAACCTCTCTTCGCCTCCAGCTCTGTCGATTGCAAGCGTTACAACCAATAACCACGCACCAGAGCAACCATTATACCCTGTGCAATATGCCATGAAAATGGCCGCCATTCAATCAATTGTTGCAGTTCTACGATCGTTGTTGACATGGTCACAACGAACTTCAACTGCTATTGCAAATGGCAAGATTCCTGGTACTCCAAAACCAGATAGTGATGAGGTTACTAATGCATCCGATACAAGTCTACCAGACTCGTCCGGTGCCAATACACCACATCGAAACAATATCGCCGCTGCGGCAGCAGCAGCCGCAGCTGCTACTGCCAATGGAAACGGAAATTCAACAGTTGCAATGGACGATCCGGCCCATTTTGCCTACTCCAAACAGAGAAAAACCGAATTGCATGAGGCTATTGAAGAATTCCGTTTCAAACCAAAGAGAGGCATTGAAAAGTTGATAAAACTTGGCTTCATTGAAGATGCTGAACCATTATCTGTAGCCAAGTTTTGCTTGTCGCATCAGGAACTGGATAAGGCTGCATTGGGCGAATACCTTGGTGAGGGTGATGAGTACAATATTAATGTGATGCATGCATTTGTTGATGAAATGGATTTCGCAAACATGGGATTTGTAGAAGGCATTCGTCAATTTTTGCAGTCTTTTAGACTCCCAGGTGAGGCACAGAAGATTGATAGATTCATGCTTAAGTTTGCTGAAAGATACTACAAACAAAACCCTGGATTCTTTGCTGATGCTTCTGTTGCTTATGTGCTAGCATATTCAGTAATCTTGTTGAATACTGACTTGCACAGCTCTAAAATCAAGGATCGTAGAATGTCGCCTGAGGATTTCATCAAAAACAACTCGGGAATCAACAAAGAAGAAGGTTCCGAGGAAGAACGTGATCTTCCAAGAGAATTCTTGATGGAAATCTACAATGAGATTGCTGGAAACGAGATCATCCTGGAAACCGAACAACAAGCAGCGTTAATGAGGTCAGACGGGGCTCCTTCTACACAACCGGTGTTTACTCTCTTCCGAAAGGATAACCAACGGGAAGCTTACCTACAAGCTTCGCGTGAAATGTCCAACCAAGCAGAGAAAATGTTCCAAAACTTGGTTGGCAAGGGAACCCAAGTTGTTCAAGCCGGTGGGCGATTCTATATTGCTAGCCATGTTGACCACGTCAAGCCAATGTTTCAGGTTGCTTGGGGATCAATCTATGTCGGGTTTTCTGGTATTTTCCAAGAATCCGACGATACTGAGGTAGTCAAGATGTGCATTGATGCGTTCAAGTACTCTATTCGTTTGGCTTGTTGGTTCCCTGGTGGAGATCTTCAAGATGATACACCAAGAAAGAGTTTGGTAAATGCAATGGAAATGTTTACCAATCTGCAGTCACCAGGGGAGTTGAAAATGAAGAATGTTGAAGCAATCAAGGTGCTGCTGGATATTGGATTGACGGAGGGAAATATGTTGGAAGACTCTTGGAAGAATGTTCTCACATGTGTGAGTCAATTGCAACGACTACAGCTGATTAACTCTGGCATCGATTCCAACTCTATTCCAGACGTTAGCAACGCAAGAATTGCTCGACCTTCTACAGACAGCCTCAAACGTCCTTCTATTGGTGGCCATAAACGACCTTCGGTCCACCAAACCACGTTCTATTCCCCAGAAGTACGAAATGCCTTGAATGCCAAGGAATTGAGCATTGCAATGGATCGAATTTTTGAACAAACTGCCAAATTGAGCGGGAATGCGGTTGTCCATTTTGTAAAAGCACTGAGCCAGGTTTCGTTGGAGGAAATTCAATCATCTGGAAACCACCAGCATCCTAGAACCGATGCTCTGTCCAAGATGGTTGACGTGTGTTATTACAACATGGGACGAATTCGTCTTGAATGGAGCCAAATCTGGCAAACGTTGGGTGAGCAGTTCAATGTTGTTTGCTGTCATAGTAATGACCGAGTGGTACAGTTTGCATTGGATGCGTTGAGACAGTTGAGTTTGAGATTTCTGACCATTGAGGAATTGTCACATTTCAAGTTCCAGCGAGACTTTTTGCAGCCATTCGAGCATGTGATGTTGAACAACAAGGACCTGAATGCTCGAGAAATGGTGTTGGATTGTTTGGACCAGATGATCAAGGCAAGATCTAGCAATATCCGGTCGGGATGGAGCAGAATGTTCCAGGTATTTGCTGCGGCTGCATCAAGTCCAGAGATTTTGGCACACACTTTCAAGATTGTAAAGGATATCTATGACCAGCATCTAAACCAGATTATTGCACAAGACTCGTTTGGACACATGGTCAATTGTCTGAGTGCTATTGCTAAGAATCCTAAGGATCAACGGACTGCACTGCACGCAATTGAATTGATGAAGAACACGATTGGAAAAGTTCTAGAAGTTGGTGAACAAGACAAGCCAAAGCGAGGGTCAATGTGGTATGCTATACTGCAGTCTTTCCAGAGTGTAATCATTCAAAGCAGAGATGTGGAAGTACGGTCCAGAGCCCTGAACTATTTGTTTGATTCCTTGACCGAGTATGGCGGTACATTTGATTCCGATACATGGGATTCGATTTGCCAGAATCTGCTGTTCCTTATCTTTGATACCTTGGGCAAGCAACAGTACGACGAAGAGGCAGTATGGCTCAATACCACTATGGTTCAAGCATTGAGAAATATGATTGCCCTTTTGACCCACTACTTTGATACACTAGAACGAATGCTTGGGGGATTCCTCGATCTACTGGTTCGATGCATTGATCAAGACAATGACACTGTATCGAAGATTGGCAGTTCGTGCCTCGGACAGTTGATCACTCAGAATGTGGCTCGGTTTAACAAACACCACTGGGAGCAAATTGTCGATAAGATTGATTTGCTGTTCCAAAATACCACTGCTCATGAAGTGTTTACTATTGCGCCGCCTGATGGCACATCTCACGAGGGTTCATCATCTCCACCTGGAGATGCCAACAGTAGACGTGAAAGACAGGGCTCGATTGCATCAGTAGGATTGGAGAACGAGCGTGCAGCCACTACATCCACCCAGTTTGAGGAACGACAACGGTTGTTCAGACCTACAATCATCAAGTCAGTGCTCCAACGGTTGATGATCAGTACAGTCAATGATCTCATCACCACTGAAACCGTATTCAACTCTATGCCCACCAAGGAAATGCTACGAATTGCAGAAATGCTGAAACAATCGTACGAATTTTCACGAAAGTTCAACAATGACCGAGAACTACGAATGAGAATCTGGAAGCAGCGATATATGCAGGATATGCCAAATCTGTTGACACAGGAAAGCATTTCTGCATTAACATATGTTAATTTAATGATGCGACTTTACCGACACAGCACCAAGCTTGATCACACTGAGCAGCAGCGAATTGAGTCCGAATTGATCCCACAATGTGTTGGTATCCTACAGGACTACAATGAATCAGATTTCAGCCAAAAACGATACATTTCCACGTTGTGGCCGGTAGTTTGCGCAATCTTGACCGAATACCAACAGATTAGCGATGAACAACTGAAAAAGACAATGCCGCAATTGTATCCGCACTTTATCGGGCTACTTTCGAAAGACATGGTACCCGAAGTTCGATCAGCATTACAAGATTTATTAGAACGATTAGGTAAAGTTATGTTTACGTAGTATTTTTATTTTTATTATTATTGTTACAAAATTCCCGAATCTCGCAATGCATTTTGCAAAATTGTTTCCTTAACTGCTGCAAACACCAGCCGGATGTTGGATGTGTCAGTAGCCTGAGTCAAGTGAGGATAGATGTTCAATCCTGCTCTATTAAGCTGGGTAAATCTCCACAAGATGTATTTTGCGGCTTTGTTAATGTCATTTCCCCCAGTGTAGTCTGGGAAGTAGTTTTCTAATGGAGAATGAGGAAGCTTTTCAGTAAACACATCAATCTTGTTCAAGAACAACACCACTGACGTTCGCATGAACCATCTAGAGTTGATAACCGAGTCGAACAAGACCAAAGATTCGGCCATTCTATTCTGATTCTTTTCTTCTAGCAAGACCTGGTCGTACTCGGATAATGCTACACAGAAAATGATTAAAGTCACGTTATCGAAACAATGGATCCATTTCTTTCGTTCACTTCTCTGACCTCCGACATCGTACATGTGAATGTTCATACCTCCCATGTCGAAACGGGTTTCATAAATACCAGTCGTTTTGATACGAGCTCGCAGAATGTCTGCGACGGTTGGAATATAATCAGGATGACCAATCCTACCAACGTTTGCAAAGAAATAAGGAGCACTGTCCATGATATAAAAGCCACTTCGCTTTTCTGCAAACATTTTTTGCACAGTAGGATGGGCCCATAATCTTGCAATGACATGTGACACGTCTTCTGGCAAGATGAAATCCGGATCTGGAGGAATGTAGCAATTAGTAATTAGTTCGAGGTCTTCTTGTGTTATGGTTTGTTGTTTTTGTGACTTTGCAGTTACAAGATCTTTTGTTGTATCGTTATTATCGTTATTGTCATTATTATTATTATTATTTTTGGTGTCATCACTTGTAGCAGGGTTTTCATTGTCTTCTACCACACTGAGACCGAAAGTCTCTAAAGCTTGTACAATTGCCTTTGCACAATCCAACAAATTTTTATAAACTGTAGTTTTGTACATTAACAATTCCTCTTGGCTATAGCCATTTTGATGAATGATCTTCATTTGTTTTAGGATGGTAGATTTACCCGATTCTCCTGACCCTAACAACAAAATCTTGATTTCCTGTTTATTGCTTGTGCTTCCTGATGTGTTGGAATTGGTGTTTGACGCAGTAGATGCAGAAGATAATTGTCTATTACCGCCATTTTCTTGTTGCTGGCCATGATGGTGATGGTGAGGGGGTTTTGAGCCCTTTAATGCTGTTACTACATCTTCATCATTATGAGAAGAGCTGTTATTACGCGATTTACTATTTAGGTCGTTTCCTATTCGCATTTCCATTGGTACATTGCTGCCGTTGCTATTTCTATAATCTCCTCCTGGACCTGGTACAGTCGAGTTTTGTCTATCCTGCCGTTGATTGTTTGGATTGGTATCGTCATTGTTAACTTCGTTAAGCTGTGACTGCTTGCTAAAGCACGATCCCATCTTTTAATTGTAAAGAAAAACAGTTGAGAACAACAAACAAGGATGTTACACGATAGAAAAATGTGAAGGAGAGAAAAAGGGAAAAGGGAAAAAAAAAAAGTGTTTAGTTATGCAGCACTAGCGCACCCATAATTTATTGAAGCATTTAATGTCCTTAATTGTGTAAGATTATATGCGGGATAGCGGTGGAGTAATGAAAAAAAAAAAAAAAATTCTTGGGACAATTAGGGCCATTCAAGAGCCAAGAACCAAGGCACGTCGATCAGGATAAGTAAATGATAGACATGAAATGACACCACTTTGATTGATTTCTAGATAGATTTCGGTGGTTCTATAAGGTCATAGAACCCGAAAGCCGTTGTTCTAGAGCGACTAAGGGAAATCCGATCGAGTGGGTGCATTTGGGTGTGTTTGGGTTTGTTTGTTTATGCTATAGGCCGCCACATAGTTCGGATCGTATGGAGGGAGATCTAAGTCTAAAGCGCTCTCTAGGAGCCGCAAAATTTTTTCTGTCATATTTATGACAGGTTTCACATTCATGTAAGGGTGAAAACAAGGTCAAACAAGGTGTAGGTTAGCTCATAAATTCTGTTCTGTCGGAGCCCGGCGCCAGGCGTCCAGGCATCCAGGCATCACGGTAAAGCGCTGTTTGATGCCAAAATCCATGATGGACGATGCCATTAGCGTCTAAGTTCATTTTAGCGCTCATGAGATGATGAGAAGTTTGTTGTTGAAATAAACATGTCACTAGGGGGGTGAGCAGGCCGAAACCGGCGGATTCGCCGGCACCGCACAAGATAACAAGACATGAACCTTAAATTAGCCATGCCAATGCTCTATTTATCGATGTACATAGGGTGTAGGCAGGTGCGTTGGGCAGTGGGCACAGGGAGCGGCAACTGTTTTTGCTTCTTTTTTTAAAAAAGAAGGACACTTTGGGATTTTAAAAAAAGAAGCAAAAAACAGTCGACGGAAGGGGCATCATGGTATCATGGTGGCTTGATTGGTGAGGTGTCAATTATCAATTGCCGGCGCCGTCCTCCGCCTCCACTATCCATCCATCAATCCATCATCATCGCATCTCCTCCACCACAACACCTCAACCTTAATGCTGTTGACCTCATTGCTCGTGGCCCTGCTCTGGGCCTCTGTGAATGCTGCGGGATTTTATTCGGGTAACGGCGCAGTCACTGAACTTACTCCAAAGACTTTTCGTACCAAGGTCGCCCAGGCAAACACGACTAGTATAGTGGAATTCTACGCTCCATGGTGTGGACATTGCCAAAATTTGAAACCAGAGTATATAAAAGCTGCCAAAAAGGCTCTAAACCTCGTGCCCTTCTACGCAGTTAACTGTGACGACGATGTTAATAAACCATTGTGTGCTAAGTACAAGGTGGAAGGGTTCCCTTCAATTAAGAGCTTCCGTCCTGGCTCTAAGAAGAATGTACCACGAGTTGACGATTACAGGGGCCAGCGAACTGCAAAGGCTATGAGCGATTTTGCTTTTGCAAGTATCCCTAACAAAGTTAAAATAGTGACCACGAAGAACGGTGATGCGTTTTTGCATGAGAAGACAAATCGAGTGGTTTTGACTGCAAAAAAGGGCCAGGTGGGTGTACCACCGTTGTTTAAAGTGATTGCGAATGAATACAATTCCCAGGCAAAGTTCGGGTTTGTGCCATTTGGTCAAGAACTGGCAAAAAAATTGGTCAATGACTCGGATGATTCCAAATCCCATTTGGTATTTATCTCGTCTAGTGGTGAAATCATAAACTACGAGGGTGCAATGAAAAGAGATGCCATAATTGAGTTTATCAAACAGCAATTGTCTCAAGCACCGTCAGCTTCGTCATCTAAACAATCTTCTGAAACCAAGTCCTCTGAAAATAGCGCAGCTACAGCTGCTGAAGCATCGTTCGAACCGTCAACTACCGAAGAGACTACTACTGAAGCAACTGCAGCTGCAGCTGCTCCGCCTAAACCTAAACGGGGCATCGTTGAAGAAAAGGTCCGAAAAGTCATTCCTCATGATGGTGAATTGCATGGAGAGGAAGATATTGAAACGAGAGATGATTCCTCAGATGATGCAAAGACTGATTCAGAACCTGAACCAGCTACACCTACAGAGAGCGTGGAAAATGTAGACATCGAAGACGAAGAAGACGAAGATCAAGCTGCTGATACGACAGAGGCAGAGGCGGAAGTTGCCAATGATCCAAGTGAAGGCATCGTGGAAGAGCAAGGTGAGGAGAGTGAGGAAGAGCCTGTAAAGGAAAATACTCAGAAGGATGAAGATGAAGAAAAGGAAGATAAAGCAGAAGCTGCGCAAGAAGAAGAAGCTCAAGAGGATGTTGAAGAGGAAAAGGAAGAACAAACTCAAGAGGACGTCAAGGAAGATGAATATGCGGAACAAGATTTAGCACACTCACCAGAACATTCTGACGATGTGGATGAAAATGAAGTGAAGGAGGAAGTGGAACAGGAATTGGTAGACGAAGCAACAGAAGAAGTGGAGCAGGAACTTGCAGAAGCAGCACAAGAAGCACCAGGGGAAGCTCACAAAGATGACAAGAAGAAGGAAACATCAACTAACGATAACAAAATGCAATGGGCCCGAATCAAGTCTTTGGAAGAGCTTCACAAGGAATGTATTGATGAAACGAAAACTACTTGTATTCTCCTGGCCACTTCTGCGTATCGGCAATTGAGCGATATCAAATTAATCAACCATGTCAGAAGTGAATTGAGTTCAGATATCAGACAGAACTTTAAATTTGCATATTTGCTTGATATCGACAAGGAAATGAAGTCAATTACCAAGGACTTGAAGTTATCAAACTCCTATTCTGACTTGAACAATGAAGAGTGGTCCAAGCACCCAGGTACTCTATGTGCCATTCACGACAATAAAATTGCTAATATGCAAGACAAATTCAATGCTGGAAATGTACAAAAATTCATAGCCGACGTTTATGACGACAAAATTGGGCTTGAAGAGCTCCCACTGAAGTTCAAACCCGTCCATGACGACCTCTAAATTAGCCAAATGCAACAGTCTTGCAATAGGAGACCATTAGACAGTTATCCACAGCAAAATTCTACAGTACGTTAGTTAGCAAGTTAGTTAATAAAGTATCATACCTGAAACAAATTACCAACAATCTCATCAGGAGATGGTGAAAAGGACTGGTTGATATAACAGAACAGTGAATCCGACCGTTTGTATCCCAATTTCTTCCGAATGACCCCAATCAAAGCAGAAAACTTCTGATGAGAACCCACGGTGAATATCAAATTGTCACTAATGGCTGGCGTATTGCCTATAGGTCTGAATTTTACCTGAACTACCGTAGTTGTTCATTGTTAGACATCTAGACGCTCTTAATCATTACATACTCTTGTTAGTCGGCAGGGTGGCATATTTTTCTAAAACAGAGGTAGCATCCTTTGGTAACTGTGTCATCACCACTGAAGACGACATAGTTACCAACTGCTCCGGCGACTCCTCATCTGGTACGTTTTCCGGAGTGTCATGCTTGTCGCCATCCATTGATGATGATTGGTACTGTGATAGTCTCAGCGCAGCGTCTAACCTGTCTGACGATATTATCCCAATCGGCATCAACACCAGCACTAGCAGCGCAGCCAACCGATGCACCGACTATTTGGCCATACATACACAGGCTCTTACTTTACATTTTCCAACCACTTTAGGCGATTATGATCACGAAATACTTCAACAAGGTAGCGGTGAAATTCAATCCGGCTTCACGGGGAGGTATGTTTGGTTGTATTGTATCGACAGCTCTCTAACCAATGTATACAGCTCGGACCGCTCGAATGTTTTTGGCTTCTCTGCCACCAAAGACTAGAGGTCAAATTTTGGTATCACAAAAGATCCTTCAACCAAAATCCAAGGAAACTGAAGAGGTCACAGTTACCTATAGTAAGTGTTTCTTAAGCTCTAGGAACTCAGTCACTAACCCAATTTGCAATACAGAGGACGGTAAAACGATATCTATCGACCCAAAGACAATCGGCACTACATTCGACATGCAACAGACCTTTGATCAATATTCTCGTTCATTAAAGATTCAAGAAGATATTAATGATGTATAATGGATTGTATTTATAAATAATATATTAATGTTTGTACATAATTCTGGTATATTCGCTCATGGTTTATCCACTCTCTTATAGTGTGGGCGAAATTTTTCAAAACCGATTACCGTGCCGGGAAATTTTTTTGCTCCAGAGTAGAGTAGAAGACGATATGCCGCACATGAGCATTTTTTTGGCATCTAGAAAGAGCACACAACATGAAGAGGCCCCAGTATCAAGAGAGTGACAGTGAACCAGAGGGGTATCATCCAGACTTGGGTCATAGTGAACAGGAGGAACCTGAAGAATATGGAAAACAGGCCAGTTTTGGAGAGCTATCCCGCAAGAAACGGTCTATTCGACAGAGGCAACAACCACAAGAACAGGAAGAAAGTGAAAGTGATGACTCTGGTCCTGAAGAAGAGACAACCTCAAGAAAGAAACGACATAAGCATGCACCGGCTGAAGCTTCTTCCAAGCGACCTGTGTCAGTTATCAGAGAAATTCCAGGTCTGCAGACGAAAAGCAAGTCATTGTACAGAGATATTCGATTTGATCCAACTTATGGCAAAGCGGATCTTCATAAAACACGACAGAATTATGCATTTTTAGACGAATATAGAGAAAGTGAGCTGAAAGAAATGAGAGAGCAGCTGAAAAAGACAAAAGACCCTCGAGATCGTGAACAGCTGAACCAGCAAATCAAAAGTCTACAATCACAACTAGACACACTCAAACGCAGAGACTTTGAACATAACGTTATCCAGAACAAGAAACGGGAACTCAAAAAGAGCAACAAGAACCCATACTACCTGAAGAGATCAGAACAGAAGAAGTTGATTCTAGAAGAGCGATTCAAGTCTATGAAGAAGAAGGACGTAGAAAAGGCATTGATGAAGAAGAGAAAGAAGAACGCCGCAAAGGAACGAAAGGCTATGCCAATGGAGCGTCGAAGTTAATAAGTAAAGAGTGGCCGGAATGTACGTTCGCTGTACGTTTATATAATTACAAATTACTACTACTACTACTACTGCTTGGATTCATGCTCAACCCAATCTTGATACGATCCATGGTAATTACCTCGACTGTAATAATAGGGAAAATTTAATTTCCCCCGTAAAGTTAGCACACGTTACAATACAATAGAACAATAAACTTACTTCTGATATCCATAGGTTGCTGCCAAAGATTCTGCGTTTGCACTTCTGACACCTGCCAAACAATAAAACACCAACTGTTTGTCGGTTGAAGGCTTTTCAAATCCAAACGCATCCAAAAAGTCTTCAGCATCTAAGCCCAATGCCCCTGGAGACGAGTTTACAGGTACGTTGACGGCGGTTGGAATATGGCCCTCCTTATACTCATGAGGTTCCCGAACATCTATAAGCACAGTCTCAGGTTCTCCTCCCTGGGCAATCTTCTTTACCATCTCGTAGTCATAGTCTTTGGCTGGGGTGTCGACGGTCAAAGGGGTATACCACCGTTTCTGTAATTGAGCGTGACTTGATCTGGTGGTGGCGGCCGCTGAAATATACAGCGATCTGGCCGATGGAACGACCAACATGGGTCGAAACACACGCGTCGATGCTCGTAATGCGTTTATTGAGATGACTCTCAATCCTTGTTTATACATTTCGTGGGTTCGTGGAAAGGATGAGACGAGGTTGGTTGGTTGGCGACCAGCAATCATGCGATTCACATCCCAATGGTCACAGTGCAAGTGGGGGGCAATTCCACCGCCGACGCCGGCGCCGATACCGACACCGACAGCCGCACACATATGTGCCCGGTGGTGTTCTTCTTTTTTAAAAAAGAAGCAAAAACAGTGCCTGCGGCGCTATTCCATCGCTTTTCGCTTCTTTTTCTGGAAAAAGAAGACAGTATCCCTCCCGGCGGTGTTTTTCTTTTTTAAAAAAGAAGCAAAAACAATCGACGTGAGGCTACGAGGTGGTCGATGTTGATGCCGGCGCCCGGCCCCGACCGTGGATTTCCTTCCCAACGTTTATCCGAGTGGACGACCAGTGACTAGACACTTCTATTGCGTTCGATCTTCAGATAACCAACCAATGTCTGGCAACAACACTCACGACAACGACGATTCTCGTAAGAAGCTCAGCGATGAGGCTCCAGCGGCAGAAGAGACCGGAGCTGAACAGTATGAAGCCGAAACTGAAGACACAGAGGTGACGGCTGACATGGTTTGCAAGGGCATTCGAGAGGCAGCTGAAGAAGCCATTGTAAGTTGAAATTGCATTGCGTGGGTATTTTTGGACTGTGCTAACTGTGGTGATACAGAAATCAAAAGACTTCATCTCGTATGCTACTATTTTAGACGTATACTTGTCAGGTCCGTCACGATTCTCAGCATCAGAACGTGTGCAAATCCTCAAAGAACTACACCAAGTCCTGTTGGAAAATAACGTTCTAGTGCTGGAAATTGGATGGGATTTGCCCGCTTTGCTGCTGGAATTCTTCGAAACCGAGTATACTGGGTCAGTGCTGAGTGCACCAGGAGTTAAGGAAGTGATGAACATCTTTTCATTGCTCTCGACCAAGGGAAACGCCAAAGAAATATACTTAAAGTCACTAGAAGCATTGACCAACCTCGAATGGCGTGACGAAGAAACGCACGAGGACCGTCGTTTGAACCAACGAGAACGAGCATTCGACGTCAAGTTCTATGCTTTGTTCCAGCTGATGCAGTACTCATTGACCAGAATCGATGCTCAATACCCATCTAGATTCCTGGCAACAAGCACAACGACTCTGTTGTCATTCTTGGCTGCACAGTCTGATAATCTAACCGCCAACGCGCTTGCAGTCATTCTTCGACGATTGTTTACTTTCGCTCGTGACTTCGAGACCGCTGAAACTGATAAACAGATTCCTGACGTAGAATACGAAAAAATTAGAGGATTGCTGCAGGCATATGTCACTTGGGTAACCGATTTGGCATTCCAGCGATTCTCTGTGCGATGGAGTCAACGTTTATATATCGAAATGAAGCAAAAATGCGAGTTAGCACCTGCCCAAGTGCGGAAAGACAACTATGAACAAGACCGTGATTTGTCTGGCATTGCAGAATGCATCGACCGATTGGCTGAACTATTGTGGTCGTTCGATGTAAACTTGGAAGAGCAAATGTTGCGTCTGATAGATAGCTGCCAGAAGGACTGCTCCCCCAAAGGCGATGACGATGACTCGTCGTCAATGTTCCACAATATTTCAGATGATGGGCTACTGCTGCTGTATACTGAAGAAATGTTCGAAAAGCGTGAAGATAGAGTAAAATTAACCTTTGAACAGGTTGTCAAGCTGGGTAAGCGTTTCCTGACCAGAAAGGAAGGAGGATTGGCTCCCTATGGTGTAATAGACGCCGTGTTGTTCTGGAGTGCATGGACATGTCGAAATGTCACCAAACAAGAAGTGGAAAAGGTTGATGAGAAAGAATTCTTTGACTACTTGCAACTGCTATCTATCATTGTTGCATCGAATATTGACCGAGAGACTAGCGTGATTGTGAATTCATTAATCGCAAAGCTATTGTCTCTTCATCGAGAAGAAGTTGCATTTAATTTTATCTCCGATACGCTTGAACACTGTCCATTCGAAAATGTACGGGATGCCTGTATCCACATGTTGAAGAATTTTGCAATTCGACGGCGTCCAGATAGCACTGTTGATGAAACAGACCTAGCACAAAAGGTGGAGAAGTTGGACTTGAAAAGCGATAATGATACCCAGCATCAACATCAACAGCACAGCAACTGTCCAATCATTCACTTACAATCCGAAAAGGCTCGATTGGATAAGATCAAGGATTTCGTGATGAGTGATATTGATAAAACGGCCAATGGTGACGGTTTGGAGGCTGAGAGCTTTCCAGTTCTGTTGAGTTGGATCAATTTCTTGACAGTTATTGAAACGTCAAAGGATTTTGTATCTCAGGTCTCTAAGGGATGCAAGAAAATTGCCGAAGCTGTTTCCGCTGACGAAAAGGACGAAACCAATCAGAAAAAGAGTGAGTTCATGACAATTGCCCTGGAAAGATTACAAAAGAGATGGGATTAAATACTTTATTTTAACTATTAACAACAGCACGAGCCGGTGGAGTTTTCTTGATTGAGACCGTCTGCAATCTGGTCAGATCCAAATATGAAATAGCCAATCAACGCACCTATTAAAATGCAGAAATAAATATATCCATTGTAGTACATTGCCAACAACATGATAATATAAGCCCCACCAAATTGAACCATGTAGAAAAGAGACCGTACAATTTGCTGGACCATTGTTGGTTGAAAGCTTGTGGTAACAGAGCTAGCGTTGAATCGCCACAAAAATCCCTTGGCAGCCAATTTGTTGGGGTCTCCATTGGTAGCTCTGGATTGCCATTGTCGTACAATGTACCTGTCGTATTCTCGTTGACATCGTCTAACAAATTCTAGTGCCATGACCAAGAATATGATACCAATGCAGGTACCTGCGAACATGCCCTTGCTGGTGATATGCCATGATTCGTGCAAAAAGCATGCATCAATTGTGAACCAATTCCAGTACATTTTCATCTTGCATGCCCCCATTTCGCTTCCCATGTCCATATCTCCATGACTATGACCCATAGACATGGAAGAGGTAGATGAGGCTGCGGCTGAGCTTCCAGTAGCGGTCGGTGACATGCTCATGGTCATGCTCATACTCATTGAGGATGATCCTCCCATATGATGATCCATTTTTTTGATTATAGAGTCCTGTTAAAGAAATATGGCAAAAAAAAAATCAGATGGTGATATGGTTCAGATTATATAGTCTAAATTTGCTCGTTTTCTTTATTTTCTCAAATATTTGCTCACTTTTTCAAACGAGCAATATCTGATAAGAGTATGTGTCAATTAGCTCAATTAAATAATGTATGTTTCTATGTAGCTCAGCCCATCAACTCTACTGTTATACAGATTCAATGAAGGCTCAAACTTCAAAGTTTCCAGATCAAGTTGGGTTTCCTTAATCATTCAACTTCTGATTGATTGATTGAACAAAACGGAAAACGGGCCATTCTTAAGGTTAAAATTTCACGCGCGAATCAGTCGGACCGGAGCGATGTCGGTTAATTGAGTTTGATGTTCCCCTGGTGGCGCGCTTATTTCACTCATGGCACGGCTGACGTGCGTTGGTGGATATCCTGTTTGGGAAAATTGATCCATTTATGAGCATTTACTTAGATTCTTGTGAACGTATTAGCGTTTTTGATCCATTTATGAGAAAATTAGTGTTTTACTGTTCTGCTACTTAAAAAGGAGTCAGCCACTTGTAACTAGGGCTGCCATCCACCTCGTATAGTGTGTACTCGGTTGTCATGTCGTTGGCGTGAGTCTTGGGAACGTATACGATGCCTTTTGTGTCTGGTGGAGCCTTGATGTCCATAGAAAACGCCCACAGGTCCGTGCGGCTCCACGATACCACGATGTCGCCATACGCTGTCCTTACTTTGCCCCGGGCCCAGGTGATAGAAGTGCCTCCAATTACGGGCTTGACGCTCCAGGTCTTGTACCCAGGTTCCACTGGACGAATGCCCAAGACAAACTCCGTCAATGCAGGCACGATCCCTGTGCTCCACCCGTGAGCCAGGCTAGTGAACCCGTCCTCATACAGGCTCCCATTCGGCCCAATTCCCTCCCAGAATGTTCCAGGCCCTTGCTGGATCATCCAGCCAAAGGTTCGTTTGATCTGGTCGATAGCGCTTGGGGCCTGTTGTTGCAGGAACCTAGCCTGGATCTCAAAGTACGAAATAAACGGGTATACTCGCTGTGAAAACCCAGGTTCTAGGTCATGATCGTAGAATGGGTTACCGTATGGCAAGGCATTGCTATTTAGATACGCAAGCAGGGTTTGTGATCTTGTATGGTCCGCCACTGAAGCTATTACGGCGAGGGAATTGCCATCTTGCGCATGATACTTCGTTCCTCGGATCGAATGATCAATATATGCTCCAGAGTCAGAATCCCATAGTTTGTCATTGATGGCTTCGCTCATTTCTCGGGAACGTCGCTGCCATTGCTCTCGTTGATCTTGGTCGCCAAGCGCATCAGCGATAACGCAACCATTTTGTAACGCCAAAACATAAAGCATGTTGTAGTATGTGACGATACCCGTTCTTGGTAAGAACGCATAATCTCCATACCCTGCCGAATCAGTAGTCTCGTCCTTTACCACCAGTCCGCTCTTCATCTTGGAAGGATAATACTCGTTCATCACTCGTTTGATTCTGTCGTAGTATTTCCTGACGTAATCCTGCTTTCCCGTGTACATAAGATGGTCATAGCTGCAGATTACCCACCACAACGGATAATCAAACAATGGCAGGTTGTAATTCTTGATCGATGCAGGCGGAACCCATCCATCTGTTCGCTGATGGTCACCCAGATCTGCCAATACGTTCACAACAGCTTCCTCCAGCTCGCTATGGCTCAAATATACTGTTCTTGCAGCCACACCCAGATCCCCAACATACGGATCACGGTCTCGTTTGGCACCGTCGTGCAACACTTGCTTCCCTATTAAGGTGTCTGAGACAGCCTCACGCGGCTCAGCATCGTCGGCTCGGAATGTGTCCACTGTAATATCATTTGTATAGACACCGTCGTACCACCATTGAGTTAGCTCTGGGTCTGAACACTCAAATATACCGGTAAACGTGTCTGGAGTTCCCCTGTATGCTGAGTATTCCAGCGCGAGGGAATCTATTTCCACTCGTCCATGAGGGTTTGCATAAGCAGCGTCCGTTTCCAATGCATCCAATGAAATTGCCAAATAGCGAAAACCATGCAACCCATCACGGTTTACGTGGCCATTGTTGAACTGTGACCCGCGAACGTTCTTCCAGGTGTGGTGGTGGGATGATACCGAGATCTGGTCTGTTCCTGGTGTTATAGTCTCGCCGTTGTCAGACCGCGTAAAGTCACACACCTCAGTAAGATATTGCAATGATTCTGAAAATGCTAGTCTCAAGCCAGTGCCTTGTATTGATCCAGCAGCAAACTCAATTGACAGCCATCCAACAATATTTTGACCAAAATCAATCACTATCCTAGGTGCAGACTCACCTTCGTCTCTTTGCAGCACAGTAGTTTTGCCGCCCTTTTTTAACAACGCCTCTGGATCAGTCACTCTCCCAGTAGTGAGTTCTGATACGATGCTATGAGCCAACATGGTGGATTGCTCTGGAGCTCGCACATATTTATGCCACGACATTCCCGATTTGCAAAAGCAGCAAGATTGATGGTTCTGGGTGTGATATTTATATATACACCCTTGATCTTTAGGGTAATTTATCTCGCGAATTTCAACAATGCGGCTGTGTTATCCTAGACTTGGGCGAGGTAACGATGGCGATCCTTGCACATACCCCGCATTGATAACGTCTGATCGGTGTATTGATAGAACGGATCAGCGCACACACCATTTCGGACCTACATGGCTTGATAGACGTATATATTCCCAAAACATTGTTCAAGTACAGATACAGATTCAAGAGAAGGAGAACGATTGAAATGCTTGCTGATTACATAGAAAACTTGACCGTTCATGTCAACAGGTTACCAGCACGAGCTTATGATATACCTGAATCAGCAATTTTACTAAATGGTACCTGGAGTTTTGATTTGGAGCAAACCGTTCAACAGGGACTGGATCATGTAAGTGATGGTGAAGATTACACCCATTCTATTACAGTACCAGGGCATTGGCAGCTCCAGGGACATGGCAATCCCATTTATACCAATGTAAAATTTCCATTCCCGATCAATCCACCTTTTGTTCCTACTGAAAACCCCACAGGTGTATACAAGACCAGTTTTAGCTTACCAAACGAAGATAAGACTTGGCGAATACGGTTTGATGGGGTTGACTCGGCATATTGGGTGTTCGTCAATGGCAGATTTGTTGGGTTTTCTCAAGGCAGTCGAAATCCAGCTGAATTCTCGATTGATCAGTTTATCTACGAGGGTAAACAAAAAAACGTTCTTGAAGTTGTGGTGGCTCAATGGAGCTACGGTAGCTACATTGAGGACCAAGATCAATGGTGGATGTCGGGTATTTTTAGGGCGGTCAACATCATAGGGTTTGGTAAATCTGGTCATATTGAAGACTATGTTTTCAATACTATAGCCATTGACCCAGCAAGTGTCGAAATTGAGGTCAAAA
This sequence comes from Blastobotrys proliferans, assembly GCA_003707485.3. Taxonomy (NCBI): domain Eukaryota; kingdom Fungi; phylum Ascomycota; class Dipodascomycetes; order Dipodascales; family Trichomonascaceae; genus Blastobotrys; species Blastobotrys proliferans. The sequence continues at coordinate 83,298 of PPJI03000061.1, forward strand.
CAATCGATGCCGATGCTAATAGCACTGCAGGCGTTGAGATTAATGGTGTTGGTAATTGGACACAGCCAGTGAATCTGAGTGGTTCAAACAAGTTTCAAATCGATGTTCCAGATGCGAGGTTATGGTCTGCAGAGGACCCACAGCTGTATAGAGTAACCATAACCCTCACAGCCGGTGACAGAACACTCCACCAGATCACCGCCAACATAGGAATTCGAACCTCTGAGATAAAAGATGGGCTATGGCACATTAATGACAGGCCGATCCTGATAAAAGGGGTCAATCGGCATGATGACAATCCTAGAAAAGGACGAGCAGTGTCATCCAGTGACGTATACAACGATTTGATTCAAATGAAGCGGTACAATATAAATGCCGTACGGTGCTCCCATTATCCATCTCATCCTTCATTAGTCTACTGGGCTGATATTTTAGGTTTATATGTGATTGATGAAGCCGATTTAGAATGTCATGAGTTCGGAGAAGCCGTTGCCAACATCAATACGAACACTACTGTCGTCAGTTCTTCAGGTTCGAGGACGAATCCAGTTTTCTATCGCACAAATAAGGATTTTACGTCTGACAATGTAGTTTGGAAGAACGTCTACCTAGATCGGATGCGCCAATTGGTGTATCGCGACCGGAACCATGCCTGTGTTGTAATGTGGTCCTTAGGAAACGAAGCTTTTTTTGGACAAAATCATGTGGAAATGTACAACTGGGTGAAGAGCGTTTCATCACTTCCAGTGCATTACGAGCCTGATCGAGCTAACAATGGCTATTCCACAAATACGGTTGATGTTTTCAGTGTCATGTACCCCCAGTACGATTTTGTGGAGAAACAAGGACTGATCAAAGACACAAAGCCTTTCATTATTTGCGAATATGCACATGCTATGGGGAATGGGCCCGGCGGATTGAAGGAATACCAAGACCTGTTTGAAAAGCACCCTCGCTGCCAAGGAGGGTTGATCTGGGAATGGGCCAACCATGGTTTGTTGAAAGATGGCCCAAATGGTCAGTATTACGCATACGGCGGAGACTTTGGTGAATTGGTACATGATGGCACGTTTGTCATGGACGGTATTTGTGATTCGGAGCATTTACCAACTCCGGGTTTGGTTGAAATGAAGCGTGTTTTTGAACCTGCCAGGTACTCGTTTGATCTGGAGGAAGATATATTGAGTGTCAGACTCAACAATTTGAACATTTTTACCGGGTTGGACCAGTACGTAAGTGTAGTTCAAGTCCATGAAATCCCACTACCAGGCGAAGAGTCAAAGGAACTATTTAGGGATAAATTCGATCATGGTGCTGATTACTCAATCAGCCTAATGGGATATACCAATTGTGTATTTACTGCTAGCTTGCAGCTGTCACATGATACTGAATGGGCACCAAAGGGGCATGAATTGACGTTCGAGCAGTTTATCTATGACCCACCCTTGAACGCAAAAAAGGCCGAAAATGTCTCCGGCATTTTAATTTCTGAAACAAAGCATGCTTTTGTGGCAAAAAATGGAACGTCTGAAGCTAGGATCTCCAAATATACTGGGCAATTGCAATTGCTCAAGGATGGGAGGAGCATCAGCTCGTCTCCGAAGCTAAATTTCTGGCGGGGACCTATTGACAATGACATTATGGGAGGTGAGGCGGAGGAGTGGTCCAAATACTTTATACGGGATATTGTAACTCAATCAGTGGACTCAATTGAGTGTATCAATGACACCGCAATCAAGGTAATTGCATGGGTAGCCCCTCCAGTGGTGCAATGGGGGTTTGCTGCAACATTTACATACAGGTTTGTGTCTACAGATAATGGCTTAACAGTGCGACTCGACCTAGAACTCAAGCCAAAAGGAGCACATCCGCGATCAATACCGCGGATTGGATTAGATATGGTAATGAACGAGCCACTAAGAAGGGTGCAATGGTTTGGTCGGGGTCCAGACGAGACGTATGTTGATTCCTACAGAGGAAGAAAACTGGGCTACTTTGATCAGCCAGTTGAAAATACATACTATGCGTATGAGGTGCCTCAAGAAACTGGGAGCCATGTGGAAGTATACTGGGCAAGCCCAAATAGTCTACTAACCGTTGCTTCTGTCGAAGGTGAATCCAAAATTGGATTCAACGCGGTACCCTGGACTCCGCTCGATCTTGAACGAGCAGGGCATCCGCATGAGCTGCCAAGCAAACAAAATCTGTTTAGCATTAACTTTGCGCAACGTGGAATTGGATCGACTTCGGTACCACCGGCCACAGATAAGGGCAAGCTTAAAGTGACGGACTTTAAATACGCCATAAAATTTATTATTTGATAGTAGAAATAGTGAATGTGAATGAATTTCTCCAGTTTTTATGCGGCTAAATTAGATGCAAACCATGCACGTTAGAGTGGGGAAGTCACGAAGACCGCACGGCTGGGTGGGGAGTGCTGAGAGGCTACCATGGTGCCTGTCTCGATCCTAATGTTCACACGTACCTATGCAATGATAGCCCGAGATTGCCGCAATTCATTTCCCTTTCGGTGTTCAAAATTAACCGTGGTCATACACCCCGTCAAGTGTCCAGTTTTGCTCCACAAATGAGGCTGTCAATATCCATGCATATTTGGCCCTTTCCCCAGATCGTAGATAAATACAGTGCAAGATCTTCGAACTATGTTAGAGTTCAATTGCAATGACGGCCAAAGATGAACAGGCAGTGACTTCGGGGATTGAAACTGTAGGAACCAAGTCTGAACCTCAGAACTTGGAAAATAAGCAAGAAAACGATCAAAGAACAAATCTCCCTGATTTACAGAGTATTCACAATGACAGTGATGGCGAGGAAGATTTGAAAAAGCCAGATATCTGCCTAGACACAGGGGAGGATATTGTTCGGCACGTCCTGGACGTTGACGACAATCCGGATGAACAGCCATGGACTGTACGTTCTGTGTTTGTTGGCGTAGGAATTGGCATATTCGGCTCAGTGATTTCGGAAATTTACTATTTCAAACCACAAACAATGGCATTCGCGCATCAATTCATTCTTATCATATCGTTCGTTATTGGAGAATTCTTATCGGCAGTGATTCCGAGAAGGGGCTATCTAAAGTACCTTAACCCATTTCCGTTCAATTCCAAAGAACACGTTTTGTCCTACATCTTGGCCGTTACGGCCAGTAAGGCCGCCTTGGGCACCGAAGTTTTGGCAGTACAAAAGCTCTTTTATAACCAAGAAATCACTCCTGCAGTGGGTATGTTTGTTATTTTCAGTTCTCAATTACTGGGCTATAGCTTTGTGGGGTTGCTACGAAGAATCTTGATCTACCCTACCAAAATGTATTACCCATTGGAACTACCGCTGGCGAACACTTTGCAAACTTTGCATAAAGATCGGGCTAATAACAGTAAGCGGCTAAGGGTATTTTATTTGTCAATGCTGATTCTGTTCCTGTATGAGATTATTCCAATGTACATGTTTAAATGGTTAATTGGCATATCAATTCCCTGCCTTGCAGCTCCGAACTCAACAACTGTGACGCAGCTATTTGGTGGGTCATCTGCAAATGAAGGGTTGGGTATCTTATCCGTCTGCTTGGATTGGACTTACATAGGGGGTCCTATGATCCAGCCATTGGTTACTACCGTTAATCAAATGTTCGGATATTTTCTGAGTATCGCGACAATCGTTGGAGTGTATTATGGGAATATCTGGAACTCACAGCGATTGCCATTAATGTCTCAATCATTGTTCTACAGCAATTCCACCAAAGACAAGTATTTCGTTTATGATCAAACCCGGATATTAGACAGCAATTCCAACTTGAATGCTACTGCCTTGGAGCTGGAGGGGTTACCCCAAATTACTGGTTCTTATGTTATATCTTTAATTAGCACCAACATGGCTCTATCAAGTACAGTGGTATTTATGGCGCTGTATCATTGGGATGCCATTAGGTTGGCATTTGAATGGATGAAACCTGCTCAGTTGAAACAAATGGCTTCATCATTTCGATGGAAGTTTTGGAGGCAAGATTCTCAGCATGATAGCCGATTGGATGCAGATGGCAACGTCCCTGAGTTGTTTAATGACCCTCATTTCATTGCAATGCTCAGATACAGGCCTATACCTCAATGGTGGTTCTTGGCAACATTATTAGTATCATCAGCTGTGGCAATTGTGTGTCTGTATACGGGTCATACTGGACTGAGTTGGTGGGAGTTTATGATTTCCATTCTCATTTCATTCTTGCTAGTGATGTTCTTGGGAGGGATGAATGCTATATTTGGTACTTCGGGTAATATGCAGACAGCAGTACAGATGATTGGCAGTTATTTAAACCCCGGAAAGCCTCTAGCTAACATGTATTTTACCTTGTATGGATACAATTCCGCATCGCAAGCATTGGGGCTGTTATCGGACATGAAACTGGCTCATTATGTTAAACTGTCTCAACGATCAACGTTTTGTGCCCAGTGCGTTGGTACAGTAATCGGCGGGATATTCAATTACATCATGATGAACGAAATTATCACCAATCAACGAGAAATCTTGCTTTCTCCGCAGGGTACGGCTATTTGGTCTGGACAGGCTGTACAAGCATTTAATGCACAGGCCATTACATGGGGTGCCCTAGCCAAATACATGTATTCAATTGGCAAAGAGTATCAATGGGTGCCTCTGGCATTTTTGATCGGGTTTGCGGCACCTGTCCCATTTTATTTTATGTATAAACGATACCCACAGTCGAAATTCTGGGGTAACATTACTGTGCCGGTGCTAATTGCAAACATTGGCTGGATCACTAGTGGTATTACTTCAAACATTTTACCGTACCTCCTTGTCGGTTTCTTTTTCCAATGGTACTTACGAAAGAAAAGACCACATACGTTTGCCAATTATAACTATATCATGAGCAGCGGTACATGGGGTGGTACTCAAACATTGACTTTCATCCTAACCTTTGCAGTTTTTGGAGGCGGCGGTAAGGAACATCCATTTCCGATCTGGTGGGGAAACCGAATGACCGATCCACAAGGGAATCAGGCCAATATAGACCACTGCAAGTTTTTGGGTCAATAGTGGCAGGAAGTTGGTCACAGTTGCAGTAAATTGTGTATCTAGTTAACCAGTTAGATAATTGAATTGATGTCGGGAGAGGTACAACATTAAAGCTAGTTGTTTTTGCTTCTTTTTTAAAAAAGAAGACATGAATCCTGGTAGTATTGTTCTATGGAAACACCATATATAATGCATTATGTGTTAAACAACCGACGTACTGTCTTTGCGGCATGTTCAATTTCTTCCTGCCCACTGCATGCCGCATATATGAATCGATCGTGACGAACGATCAAGTACCTTCTTCCCTGAACTTCTTTCATGATACGATCATGGTCGTAGTAGAATGGTTCTGGCCTACCTCGACATAGAGGTGACTTTGTAAACTCGCCAGCTCTGGCTGTTCTGACAACCGACCCGTAGCAATGCTGAAGTGGATACTCTTTGTACCCGCTGTTATCGTGCACGATGAAGGTAGACCCACGTAGTGATAGTTGAAATCCGGACAATTTCTCGATATTCTTGAGGGCTGCTTGAGCTTCATGAATCTCTGACACATTTCCCAGTAACACTACTACTTGGAACAGTCTGCTCTTGTTCGCAAATATAACGTCATCAGTGAACCGTATTTCATCGCTAGCATCAGCACAGTATATTTGCGGAAGGAGCCGTCCACCGCGATATTCACTTAGAAATGGCAACCCCGGCTCATGACGGTATTGAAGCATACCATTGCGTCGGGCTCCCTTTTCCATACGTCGTTTTACACCCGGTACCAGCAGTGCTGCCCAAAGCGTCCAATCTCTTAGGAATATTTTGATTGGACTGGACTCGGTTACAAAGTTGCCATTAGCTACGGTGGTATTCAGGGACAGGTCCAATTGCTGTTTTCGTTCAGTGTACCACCCAGTAATCAATTCCTTTTGTACCTGTGATGACCTTGACCTCATTGCTATCGCTAATCGCCAGGCTAATCCAATAGCATCTCTAAAGCCTGATGCAATTCCTTGGCCACCAAATGGCGGGAACACGTGAGCGGCATCCCCACATAATATAGCTCGTCCCAATGCCCATTGACTACATGAACGTGCAGCGAACGTAAACGGTCGGCATCGACGCACTTCAATGCAGTCTTCAGGATACATTATATCGAACTTCAGCCCATATCGTGAACCAGGATGCGTGATATAAGGGTACACAATCTTTTTCATGTTCTCGAGCCTGGCCATTTCTTCAGGGTCTTCTCCTGCTTGAACAACGTATTCAAATCTCCACAACCGGTCTTCATGTAAGCCAAACTTGCAGCATATTGAAGGACGGTTAGGATTACACAAAAATCGAAACCCATCCGGGAAGAAGAGTTCAAAGATCTGTTCAGGGGAGTAGCCAAGCCTCCATAGTGGAAAGTCGGGGTGCGTTGAGGGAGTTGGAAGTTTTATTTTCCAATTGATGGCTATCCATGTCTCTTTATACTTAAAATAAGTATAGTCCATGGTGATACCCTTGGGTTCCAGGTAGTTCTTTCTCACAAATCCCGTTTTGCCATCTGCCCCAACTAGGTATTTTGCTTGAATATCATGCTTGTGACCCGAACCATCCACATATGTAGCAAAAATAGAGTCGCTATCCTCTCTGATATCACACACGGTAGCTTCTAACCGAAGCTGCAAGGATTCATGTTTTGAAATCACCCTTCTCAAATGCTTCTCCAAGGCTGGCTGCTTGTGGCACAAAGTCCCAGGGTGCCCTGTTCCACTCTACTAATGGTTAGTTCTCTAATAAAGCAGGAAGCTACATACTGCACTGTGTAAGAATGTCAAAAATGGCCTAGCTTTCAAATCACTATGAAATCCACCTATGAAATCCAACTTTGTCATTGTAGTTCCAATTTCACTGAACACCACGTCGTAGATTCCCAGGCCCTGTAAGTATCGAATTCCATCTTCATCCAATACAAGTCCACGAGGATCAGTAGCAATTTCGTCTTCTTTCTCGAGAATAACACATCGGACGCCAAGTTGTCCAAGATAGCCGGCTAGTAGTGCTCCAGTAGGACCACAGCCACATATCACAACTTCAGTACTTTCAATGCTGTCTTCGCCCATGGTGAGCCTGTGTGTATCAAATCATCCAAAACCATTGCCAATACCATTCAAGTGCTTATGTATTGTAAATGAAAATGTTTGATCTAAGATATTTTTGCGGGGTTCTAATGGTTCGGACTCTTGTTGCTCAGGAGGGAAGCCGAGTGTGGAGAAGGAAATGTGGAGAAACCCCGACCATAACTCAACATGAAAGAACAAATGCTTATTCAGGACATGTAATTGTGCAAAATGGGCAAACCTGCTTGGATTAAATAAGCCAAAAGCAGCTCATTGACGAGCACGGCCGGGTGTTGATGATGCAGGTTATGAGCTCAGTTGTCGCGCATTTAGCGCGTGCGCCCCTGAGCTAATATTACTTCGAGTGGGTGATGATTACCCATGACAAGACCAAACAAAAAAAAATATAATGGGCTAAATAATGTAGGTAGGTATTTATTAGTGCTATATATATGGATATCGTATGTTGTATGTGCTATGCACGTCAGACCGTGCATGGCGCTGGGTTGACGCAGGGTCAAATGTTATCGCCGGCAGGTTGGTTTGTTTATCTTGACTTAACACTATCACACTCCACCATTCACTAACACACAACGGCAGCATATCCCATTTTATTCGCCGTTTAATTTACTGTTTTGGGGACCCTTATTCTGATACCTGATCACCCCTGTTACTTACAACGTCAACAAGAAAGTGTCAAATAGCTAAGGGCGCTCGGCGCGTATGCCCCAAATTGTCTATCTACAGCACATCGTGAGCAATGATTCTCCATGAGGAGTCGTGTAAGCAAATATGCGATTATTTGGATCTTGCCTCGTTAAAGGAGTTACGTTTGACATGCAAATCATTCAATGCAATTGTCGAGGACATTTTGTGGCGGCATGTAAGGATTGACCTGAAATCTTTGGAGCGAATCAATGATCCCTGGTTCGAAGAATTCCTTAGTGACCATTTCCCACGATATGTCACCATAATCAACCAAAAGAACATAATGCAAGTTCAAAGGTCAATGGAGTTCGACATGGGTAAGCTTAGTCGCGCTACTCACGTATCGATTCGTCTAGCGAGTAACTATGTTGAATTCCTGGACTATCGTGATACCCCACCTTATGGATACCTTGGCCGTCTTTGCCGCAGCATTCTGTACTATCAGGCTTCGCAGAAGGGCTCGCTTTTCCTTGATATCTCTTGTTCTGGAAATGAACACGACGTGAAATTTCAGATGATGCTGGACAAGCTTTGGCAGATGGGACAGCTAATCATAAGACTTCGGGGTACAACATGTAAATACCATTTTAAGACCAAGAATAGCAACATTATTGGTTCCGTCGGATTACGGTTTAAAGGCATATGCCAAAGGCAAATTAAATATGTAGGCGTCCAAACCTGCTTAACCTCGACACCAAAAGTAGCTAGAGCGACGGAATATCTCGATATGAGGTTCTCCCCTCATTCCCCTATGAGTTTGCCTGGAACTTTGAAAAAGCTGCGGCTGACCGCATGTCATCATAGCCGTGGCACTAGAATACACTTACCAGTTTTGGAAGAGTTGGTTCTCAACTATCCCGGGCCTAACTGTACACCTATGCTGCGGTACCTCAAACCAACTAATTCGCTAATACTATTGGAATGCCACCAGTATAACGAAAACCCTTTTGCTGTTAGATCTTTTATCCGTTGCTGCAAGAACCTAAGGGTATTCACGTTTCTGGACTCCAGAGCCACTTCGGAGATGATAGTTTCCGAATACAGTGCTTGGAAATATGTTGTATCTTCAACCGTTCAGACTCTCACCGCTGACATAGTTACCATTTGCAGCGTTTTAGATTGCGGAGAAGCGAAAAAAAACAAAATTCTGAAGACGATCGTAGTCTGCGTTATGAACGACGGCCCGGGTGATTTTGAGCTAATCCATGAGGCGTACAGAATGGCCCACTTTTTTAAGAAGAATGCGCTGAATGCTAACGACATAATACTGGCTTTCAAGGCAAGGATTGCCACAAAGGCGGGAATGGGACTGCCCAAATGGCTCGGAACATGTGCTGACTACAAGGCTCCAGATGGGTACCCAAATTGTTACAAAGTAAAGCTCCACGAGGCAATGGCTGGTGATTTTAATTTTTCGAAGGAAGGTGAAATGCAGTATATTGGCCGTTGAGTGCCCAGAAACGCAACAAAAGTGTAATACAGAGCCGAATAGACTGTACATAGTTTGTAATTGCCCTATTATATTATCTTCTGAAAGTCCCTTTTCAGGTGATGACTTCTTTTTTTAAAAGAAGAAGCAAAAAACAGTGGGCGGTGGGGGAAAATGGAGCCATACAGCGTACGCATATTGAAAAATATATTACAGCTTACGCCGCAAGCAGTGCGGCGTTGTGTTATCCAAACTATTCAAATTCAAGACAGGACTTAACATGCTCGGTCCGGTTCTGACCAAACAGGGTGAGCGTAGGTTTAAAACGCTCAGCACCTTCATCGAAGCCTGCTGGTCGAACAACCACAGTCGTATCATCATTAGCATTAGCGGTATAAATAGTGACACCACATTCACTACAAAAGAATTTGTGTTTGTCATTTCCAGACGTAGTACCAGTCAACACGCATTTTTTAATCAATCCTTTGGGATCTTCCACGGTAAACTGTTCCTTCAAGAATTTGCTGGTCAATTGACAGAAGTACCCGCCGTTCTTTCTGCAATGCTCACAAAAACACTGAACGATTCTCTGTGGTTCTCCGACAATTGTGTAGCTGATATTTTTGCACAAACAACTGCCTTTAGCGATGGGTTCCGACATTATTTTTTTTTACCTTTGTGCAAATAGTTATGGCTATGGCAAAACAGGCGTATTTATAGTGTTTATTTAAATTGAATTAGGCTATCGAGTAACGCCGATCGAATAATTTTCTAATAGAGTCACCAATGTTATTTTGACTCTATGTCCGATTAGTAATGTTAGCATAATGGCCGGTCCGAAATACTCGGCAAGCCATGTTATCGCTTAAAGACATCGATGCGCCTCTGCAATCAGCAACGCCACAATTGATGTGGATTGGTCGTAGATCCGCTTCATCGTTTCATCGTTCAGGGAGATTGTTTTGGGTCTAGCCGTTTGTAATTGTGATGATATTCCGCCGCAAGCATAATCGGAGGTCCGGCAGTATGAATAAAAACGAGATCAATTGCTATTACTATTCTAAAGCAAGACAGCTTTTTACATAATCTGATCGATTTTCAGGGAAGAGATTCGCAGTTGGTACGAATTTTTCTCGTCCTTCGTCCAGAAACGTGGTTCGTACACACAAAGTATTCTCGAACTTTGTTGGCTGAGTGTACAATGTTATGCCGCATCCACTACAAAATAGCTTGTATTTTACAAAACCAGAGCCAGTATCATGTAATTCTAGTTCCTTGACTAGATGATTTGGATCCTCAACATGGACCTGCTCCGAAGGAAACATGGAAATGATTTGACTAAAGTGACCAGAATTTTTTCGACAATGTTCACAATAGCATTGTAGTACTCTTTCAGGATTCCCTTTAACAGTGAGGGTGACACCTTTGCATAAGCATTTTCCTTTAGCACTAACTTCGGTCATGATTTTTTTTTACCTATTTGGAGTCAAAAATTGACCTAGCCGAGCCTATTTATACTACAAAACCCGCACCCTGCGCACTCGGTAATGGAAGGCTGTTTCTGTTTCATGCGGGTGCGGTGGTGTGGAGATTGTTCGCTACCCCACAAATGACCGCAAATACGAAAGGATTTGGTTTGAAACTCCACTTCCTAAACTGGACTAGGGTCAAAGATCTGCCGAAGTTGTCGAATGCATTCATGCGGCTGGGTGTTTGGGTGTCGTTGGTGATCATAAGCGGCTGACGTAAATTTCAGCGAACCTGCTACCGGGAGCTGGAAGGATTGATGAGCTAGTGTGACAGTTGATGCAGCTCGTTAGTCATTCGTGATGATGCTTCCGGGGGGGGGGGGGGGGGGGGGGGGGCCTGTTTTGTGTTTTTTTTTT